>JAKCOZ010000765.1:0-74404 GCA_022605955.1 Rallus limicola | reverse complement strand
TGAAACCTCCTAACAGGACACACAAGCAGACCCTGTCACTTTGGCTCTCAGCCTTTTCCTTTGCCTGGAAAGAGGGAACATGCCTGGAACCTCCTACGGTGCTTTTCTCGGCCCTAGCAGACTGCAGTTCAAAACATGCTAAACGTCCAGCAATAACTCCCAAAGTAAAGAAGCTAGGCATGAAAGGCATAGCTTGTCTGAAACCTCCTAACAGGACACACAAGCAGACCCTGTCACTTTGGCTCTCAGCCTTTTCCTTTGCCTGGAAAGAGGGAACATACCTGCTACCTCCTACAGTGCTTTCTCGGCCCTAGCAGACTGCAGTTCAAAACATGCTAAACGTCCAGCAATAACTCCCAAAGTACAGAAGCTAGGCATGAAAGGCATAGCTTGTCTGAAACCTCCTAACAGGACACACAAGCAGACCCTGTCACTTTGGCTCTCAGCCTTTTCCTTTGCCTGGAAAGAGGGAACATGCCTGGAACCTCCTACGGTGCTTTTCTCGGCCCCTAGCAGACTGCAGTTCAAAACATGCTAAACGTCCAGCAATAACTCCCAAAGTAAAGAAGCTAGGCATGAAAGGCATAGCTTGTCTGAAACCTCCTAACAGGACTCACAAGCAGACCCTGTCACTTTGGCTCTCAGCCTTTTCCTTTGCCTGGAAAGAGGGAACATGCCTGGAACCTCCTACGGTGCTTTTCTCGGCCCTAGCAGACTGCAGTTCAAAACATGCTAAACGTCCAGCAATAACTCCCAAAGTAAAGAAGCTAGGCATGAAAGGCATAGCTTGTCTGAAACCTCCTAACAGGACACACAAGCAGACCCTGTCACTTTGGCTCTCAGCCTTTTCCTTTGCCTGAAAGAGGGAACATGCCTGGAACCTCCTACGGTGCTTTTCTCGGCCCTAGCAGACTGCAGTTCAAAACATGCTAAACGTCCAGCAATAACTCCCAAAGTAAAGAAGCTAGGACTGAAAGGCATAGCTTGTCTGAAACCTCCTAACAGGACACACAAGCAGACCCTGTCACTTTGGCTCTCAGCCTTTTCCTTTGCCTGGAAAGAGGGAACATGCCTGGAACCTCCTACGGTGCTTTTCTCGGCCCTAGCAGACTGCAGTTCAAAACATGCTAAACGTCCAGCAATAACTCCCAAAGTAAAGAAGCTAGGACTGAAAGGCATAGCTTGTCTGAAACCTCCTAACAGGACACACAAGCAGACCCTGTCACTTTGGCTCTCAGCCTTTTCCTTTGCCTGGAAAGAGGGAACATGCCTGGAACCTCCTACGGTGCTTTTCTCGGCCCTAGCAGACTGCAGTTCAAAACATGCTAAACGTCCAGCAATAACTCCCAAAGTAAAGAAGCCAGGCATGAAAGGCATAGCTTGTCTGAAACCTCCTAACAGGACACACAAGCAGACCCTGTCACTTTGGCTCTCAGCCTTTTCCTTTGCCTGGAAAGAGGGAACATGCCTGGAACCTCCTACGGTGCTTTTCTCGGCCCTAGCAGACTGCAGTTCTAAACATGCTAAACGTCCAGCAATAACTCCCAAAGTAAAGAAGCTAGACTGAAAGGCATAGCTTGTCTGAAACCTCCTAACAGGACACACAAGCAGACCCTGTCACTTTGGCTCTCAGCCTTTTCCTTTGCCTGGAAAGAGGGAACATGCCTGGAACTTCCTACGGTGCTTTTCTCGGCCCAAGCAGACTGCAGTTCAAAACATGCTAAACGTCCAGCAATAACTCCCAAAGTAAAGAAGCTAGGACTGAAAGGCATAGCTTGTCGGAAACCTCCTAACAGGACACACAAGCAGACCCTGTCACTTTGGCTCTCAGCCTTTTCCTTTGCCTGGAAAGAGGGAACATGCCTGGAACCTCCTACGGTGCTTTTCTCGGCCTAGCAGACTGCAGTTCAAAACATGCTAAACGTCCAGCAATAACTCCCAAAGTAAAGAAGCTAGGCATGAAAGGCATAGCTTGTCTGAAACCTCCTAACAGGACACACAAGCAGACCCTGTCACTTTGGCTCTCAGCCTTTTCCTTTGCCTGGAAAGAGGGAACATACCTGCTACCTCCTACAGTGCTTTTCTCGGCCCTAGCAGACTGCAGTTCAAAACATGCTAAACGTCCAGCAATAACTCCCAAAGTAAAGAAGCTAGGACTGAAAGGCATAGCTTGTCTGAAACCTCCTAACAGGACTCACAAGCAGACCCTGTCACTTTGGCTCTCAGCCTTTTCCTTTGCCTGGAAAGAGGGGGACATGCCTGGAACCTCCTACGGTGCTTTTCTCGGCCCTAGCAGACTGCAGTTCAAAACATGCTAAACGTCCAGCAATAACTCCCAAAGTAAAGAAGCTAGGCATGAAAGGCATAGCTTGTCTGAAACCTCCTAACAGGACACACAAGCAGACCCTGTCACTTTGGCTCTCAGCCTTTTCCTTTGCCTGGAAAGAGGGAACATGCCTGGAACCTCCTACGGTGCTTTTCTCGGCCCTAGCAGACTGCAGTTCAAAAACATGCTAAACGTCCAGCAATAACTCCCAAAGTAAAGAAGCTAGGCATGAAAGGCATAGCTTGTCTGAAACCTCCTAACAGGACACACAAGCAGACCCTGTCACTTTGGCTCTCAGCCTTTTCCTTTGCCTGGAAAGAGGGAACATACCTGCTACCTCCTACAGTGCTTTTCTCGGCCCTAGCAGACTGCAGTTCAAAACATGCTAAACGTCCAGCAATAACTCCCAAAGTACAGAAGCTAGGCATGAAAGGCATAGCTTGTCTGAAACCTCCTAACAGGACACACAAGCAGACCCTGTCACTTTGGCTCTCAGCCTTTTCCTTTGCCTGGAAAGAGGGAACATGCCTGGAACCTCCTACGGTGCTTTTCTCGGCCCTAGCAGACTGCAGTTCAAAACATGCTAAACGTCCAGCAATAACTCCCAAAGTAAAGAAGCTAGGCATGAAAGGCATAGCTTGTCTGAAACCTCCTAACAGGACTCACAAGCAGACCCTGTCACTTTGGCTCTCAGCCTTTTCCTTTGCCTGGAAAGAGGGAACATGCCTGGAACCTCCTACGGTGCTTTTCTCGGCCCTAGCAGACTGCAGTTCAAAACATGCTAAACGTCCAGCAATAACTCCCAAAGTAAAGAAGCTAGGCATGAAAGGCATAGCTTGTCTGAAACCTCCTAACAGGACACACAAGCAGACCCTGTCACTTTGGCTCTCAGCCTTTTCCTTTGCCTGGAAAGAGGGAACATGCCTGGAACCTCCTACGGTGCTTTTCTCGGCCCTAGCAGACTGCAGTTCAAAACATGCTAAACGTCCAGCAATAACTCCCAAAGTAAAGAAGCTAGGACTGAAAGGCATAGCTTGTCTGAAACCTCCTAACAGGACACACAAGCAGACCCTGTCACTTTGGCTCTCAGCCTTTTCCTTTGCCTGGAAAGAGGGAACATACCTGCTACCTCCTACAGTGCTTTTCTCGGCCCTAGCAGACTGCAGTTCAAAACATGCTAAACGTCCAGCAATAACTCCCAAAGTAAAGAAGCTAGGCATGAAAGGCATAGCTTGTCTGAAACCTCCTAACAGGACACACAAGCAGACCCTGTCACTTTGGCTCTCAGCCTTTTCCTTTGCCTGGAAAGAGGGAACATGCCTGGAACCTCCTACGGTGCTTTTCTCGGCCCTAGCAGACTGCAGTTCAAAACATGCTAAACGTCCAGCAATAACTCCCAAAGTAAAGAAGCTAGGACTGAAAGGCATAGCTTGTCTGAAACCTCCTAACAGGACACACAAGCAGACCCTGTCACTTTGGCTCTCAGCCTTTTCCTTTGCCTGGAAAGAGGGAACATGCCTGGAACCTCCTACGGTGCTTTTCTCGGCCCTAGCAGACTGCAGTTCAAAACATGCTAAACGTCCAGCCAATAACTCCCAAAGTAAAGAAGCTAGGACTGAAAGGCATAGCTTGTCTGAAACCTCCTAACAGGACACACAAGCAGACCCTGTCACTTTGGCTCTCAGCCTTTTCCTTTGCCTGGAAAGAGGGAACATGCCTGGAACCTCCTACGGTGCTTTTCTCGGCCCTAGCAGACTGCAGTTCAAAACATGCTAAACGTCCAGCAATAACTCCCAAAGTAAAGAAGCCAGGCATGAAAGGCATAGCTTGTCTGAAACCTCCTAACAGGACACACAAGCAGACCCTGTCACTTTGGCTCTCAGCCTTTTCCTTTGCCTGGAAAGAGGGAACATGCCTGGAACCTCCTACGGTGCTTTTCTCGGCCCTAGCAGACTGCAGTTCAAAACATGCTAAACGTCCAGCAATAACTCCCAAAGTAAAGAAGCTAGGACTGAAAGGCATAGCTTGTCTGAAACCTCCTAACAGGACACACAAGCAGACCCTGTCACTTTGGCTCTCAGCCTTTTCCTTTGCCTGGAAAGAGGGAACATGCCTGGAACTTCCTACGGTGCTTTTCTCGGCCCTAGCAGACTGCAGTTCAAAACATGCTAAACGTCCAGCAATAACTCCCAAAGTAAAGAAGCTAGGCATGAAAGGCATAGCTTGTCTGAAACCTCCTAACAGGACTCACAAGCAGACCCTGTCACTTTGGCTCTCAGCCTTTTCCTTTGCCTGGAAAGAGGGAACATGCCTGGAACCTCCTACGGTGCTTTTCTCGGCCCTAGCAGACTGCAGTTCAAAACATGCTAAAACGTCCAGCAATAACTCCCAAAGCAAAGAAGCTAGGCATGAAAGGCATAGCTTGTCTGAAACCTCCTAACAGGACACACAAGCAGACCCTGTCACTTTGGCTCTCAGCCTTTTCCTTTGCCTGGAAAGAGGGAACATGCCTGGAACCTCCTACGGTGCTTTTCTCGGCCCTAGCAGACTGCAGTTCAAAACATGCTAAACGTCCAGCAATAACTCCCAAAGTAAAGAAGCTAGGACTGAAAGGCATAGCTTGTCTGAAACCTCCTAACAGGACACACAAGCAGACCCTGTCACTTTGGCTCTCAGCCTTTTCCTTTGCCTGGAAAGAGGGAACATACCTGCTACCTCCTACAGTGCTTTTCTCGGCCCCTAGCAGACTGCAGTTCAAAACATGCTAAACGTCCAGCAATAAACTCCCAAAGTACAGAAGCTAGGCATGAAAGGCATAGCTTGTCTGAAACCTCCTAACAGGACACACAAGCAGACCCTGTCACTTTGGCTCTCAGCCTTTTCCTTTGCCTGGAAAGAGGGAACATGCCTGGAACCTCCTACGGTGCTTTTCTCGGCCCTAGCAGACTGCAGTTCAAAACATGCTAAACGTCCAGCAATAACTCCCAAAGTAAAGAAGCTAGGACTGAAAGGCATAGCTTGTCTGAAACCTCCTAACAGGACACACAAGCAGACCCTGTCACTTTGGCTCTCAGCCTTTTCCTTTGCCTGGAAAGAGGGAACATGCCTGGAACCTCCTACGGTGCTTTTCTCGGCCCTAGCAGACTGCAGTTCAAAACATGCTAAACGTCCAGCAATAACTCCCAAAGTAAAGAAGCCAGGCATGAAAGGCATAGCTTGTCTGAAACCTCCTAACAGGACACACAAGCAGACCCTGTCACTTTGGCTCTCAGCCTTTTCCTTTGCCTGGAAAGAGGGAACATGCCTGGAACCTCCTACGGTGCTTTTCTCGGCCCTAGCAGACTGCAGTTCAAAACATGCTAAACGTCCAGCAATAACTCCCAAAGTAAAGAAGCTAGGACTGAAAGGCATAGCTTGTCGGAAACCTCCTAACAGGACACACAAGCAGACCCTGTCACTTTGGCTCTCAGCCTTTTCCTTTGCCTGGAAAGAGGGAACATGCCTGGAACCTCCTACGGTGCTTTTCTCGGCCCTAGCAGACTGCAGTTCAAAACATGCTAAACGTCCAGCAATAACTCCCAAAGTAAAGAAGCTAGGCATGAAAGGCATAGCTTGTCTGAAACCTCCTAACAGGACACACAAGCAGACCCTGTCACTTTGGCTCTCAGCCTTTTCCTTTGCCTGGAAAGAGGGAACATACCTGCTACCTCCTACAGTGCTTTTCTCGGCCCTAGCAGACTGCAGTTCAAAACATGCTAAACGTCCAGCAATAACTCCCAAAGTAAAGAAGCTAGGACTGAAAGGCATAGCTTGTCTGAAACCTCCTAACAGGACTCACAAGCAGACCCTGTCACTTTGGCTCTCAGCCTTTTCCTTTGCCTGGAAAGAGGGGACATGCCTGGAACCTCCTACGGTGCTTTTCTCGGCCCTAGCAGACTGCAGTTCAAAACATGCTAAACGTCCAGCAATAACTCCCAAAGTAAAGAAGCTAGGCATGAAAGGCATAGCTTGTCTGAAACCTCCTAACAGGACACACAAGCAGACCCTGTCACTTTGGCTCTCAGCCTTTTCCTTTGCCTGGAAAGAGGGAACATGCCTGGAACCTCCTACGGTGCTTTTCTCGGCCCTAGCAGACTGCAGTTCAAAACATGCTAAACGTCCAGCAATAACTCCCAAAGTAAAGAAGCTAGGCATGAAAGGCATAGCTTGTCTGAAACCTCCTAACAGGACACACAAGCAGACCCTGTCACTTTGGCTCTCAGCCTTTTCCTTTGCCTGGAAAGAGGGAACATACCTGCTACCTCCTACAGTGCTTTTCTCGGCCCTAGCAGACTGCAGTTCAAAACATGCTAAACGTCCAGCAATAACTCCCAAAGTACAGAAGCTAGGCATGAAAGGCATAGCTTGTCTGAAACCTCCTAACAGGACACACAAGCAGACCCTGTCACTTTGGCTCTCAGCCTTTTCCTTTGCCTGGAAAGAGGGAACATGCCTGGAACCCTCCTACGGTGCTTTTCTCGGCCCTAGCAGACTGCAGTTCAAAACATGCTAAACGTCCAGCAATAACTCCCAAAGTAAAGAAGCTAGGCATGAAAGGCATAGCTTGTCTGAAACCTCCTAACAGGACTCACAAGCAGACCCTGTCACTTTGGCTCTCAGCCTTTTCCTTTGCCTGGAAAGAGGGAACATGCCTGGAACCTCCTACGGTGCTTTTCTCGGCCCTAGCAGACTGCAGTTCAAAACATGCTAAACGTCCAGCAATAACTCCCAAAGTAAAGAAGCTAGGACTGAAAGGCATAGCTTGTCTGAAACCTCCTAACAGGACACACAAGCAGACCCTGTCACTTTGGCTCTCAGCCTTTTCCTTTGCCTGGAAAGAGGGAACATGCCTGGAACCTCCTACGGTGCTTTTCTCGGCCCTAGCAGACTGCAGTTCAAAACATGCTAAACGTCCAGCAATAACTCCCAAAGTAAAGAAGCTAGGACTGAAAGGCATAGCTTGTCTGAAACCTCCTAACAGGACACACAAGCAGACCCTGTCACTTTGGCTCTCAGCCTTTTCCTTTACCTGGAAAGAGGGAACATGCCTGGAACCTCCTACGGTGCTTTTCTCAGCCCTAGCAGACTGCAGTTCAAAACATGCTAAACGTCCAGCAATAACTCCCAAAGTAAAGAAGCTAGGACTGAAAGGCATAGCTTGTCTGAAACCTCCTAACAGGACACACAAGCAGACCCTGTCACTTTGGCTCTCAGCCTTTTCCTTTGCCTGGAAAGAGGGAACATGCCTGGAACCTCCTACGGTGCTTTTCTCGGCCCTAGCAGACTGCAGTTCAAAACATGCTAAACGTCCAGCAATAACTCCCAAAGTAAAGAAGCTAGGACTGAAAGGCATAGCTTGTCTGAAACCTCCTAACAGGACACACAAGCAGACCCTGTCACTTTGGCTCTCAGCCTTTTCCTTTGCCTGGAAAGAGGGAACATACCTGCTACCTCCTACAGTGCTTTTCTCGGCCCTAGCAGACTGCAGTTCAAAACATGCTAAACGTCCAGCAATAACTCCCAAGTAAAGAAGCTAGGCATGAAAGGCATAGCTTGTCTGAAACCTCCTAACAGGACACACAAGCAGACCCTGTCACTTTGGCTCTCAGCCTTTTCCTTTGCCTGGAAAGAGGGAACATGCCTGGAACCTCCTACGGTGCTTTTCTCGGCCCTAGCAGACTGCAGTTCAAAACATGCTAAACGTCCAGCAATAACTCCCAAAGTAAAGAAGCTAGGACTGAAAGGCATAGCTTGTCTGAAACCTCCTAACAGGACACACAAGCAGACCCTGTCACTTTGGCTCTCAGCCTTTTCCTTTGCCTGGAAAGAGGGAACATGCCTGGAACCTCCTACGGTGCTTTTCTCGGCCCTAGCAGACTGCAGTTCAAAACATGCTAAACGTCCAGCAATAACTCCCAAAGAAAAGAAGCTAGGACTGAAAGGCATAGCTTGTCTGAAACCTCCTAACAGGACACACAAGCAGACCCTGTCACTTTGGCTCTCAGCCTTTTCCTTTGCCTGGAAAGAGGGAACATGCCTGGAACCTCCTACGGTGCTTTTCTCGGCCCTAGCAGACTGCAGTTCAAAACATGCTAAACGTCCAGCAATAACTCCCAAAGTAAAGAAGCTAGGCATGAAAGGCATAGCTTGTCTGAAACCTCCTAACAGGACACACAAGCAGACCCTGTCACTTTGGCTCTCAGCCTTTTCCTTTGCCTGGAAAGAGGGAACATACCTGCTACCTCCTACAGTGCTTTTCTCGGCCCTAGCAGACTGCAGTTCAAAACATGCTAAACGTCCAGCAATAACTCCCAAAGTAAAGAAGCTAGGCATGAAAGGCATAGCTTGTCTGAAACCTCCTAACAGGACACACAAGCAGACCCTGTCACTTTGGCTCTCAGCCTTTTCCTTTGCCTGGAAAAAAGGAACATACCTGCTACCTCCTACAGTGCTTTTCTCGGCCCTAGCAGACTGCAGTTCAAAACATGCTAAACGTCCAGCAATAACTCCCAAAGTAAAGAAGCTAGGCATGAAAGGCATAGCTTGTCTGAAACCTCCTAACAGGACACACAAGCAGACCCTGTCACTTTGGCTCTCAGCCTTTTCCTTTGCCTGGAAAGAGGGAACATGCCTGGAACCTCCTACGGTGCTTTTCTCGGCCCTAGCAGACTGCAGTTCAAAACATGCTAAACGTCCAGCAATAACTCCCAAAGTAAAGAAGCTAGGACTGAAAGGCATAGCTTGTCTGAAACCTCCTAACAGGACACACAAGCAGACCCTGTCACTTTGGCTCTCAGCCTTTTCCTTTGCCTGGAAAGAGGGAACATGCCTGGAACCTCCTACGGTGCTTTTCTCGGCCCTAGCAGACTGCAGTTCAAAACATGCTAAACGTCCAGCAATAACTCCCAAAGTAAAGAAGCTAGGCATGAAAGGCATAGCTTGTCTGAAACCTCCTAACAGGACACACAAGCAGACCCTGTCACTTTGGCTCTCAGCCTTTTCCTTTGCCTGGAAAGAGGGAACATGCCTGGAACCTCCTACGGTGCTTTTCTCGGCCCTAGCAGACTGCAGTTCAAAACATGCTAAACGTCCAGCAATAACTCCCAAAGTAAAGAAGCTAGGCATGAAAGGCATAGCTTGTCTGAAACCTCCTAACAGGACACACAAGCAGACCCTGTCACTTTGGCTCTCAGCCTTTTCCTTTGCCTGGAAAGAGGGAACATGCCTGGAACCTCCTACGGTGCTTTTCTCGGCCCTAGCAGACTGCAGTTCAAAACATGCTAAACGTCCAGCAATAACTCCCAAAGTAAAGAAGCTAGGCATGAAAGGCATAGCTTGTCTGAAACCTCCTAACAGGACACACAAGCAGACCCTGTCACTTTGGCTCTCAGCCTTTTCCTTTGCCTGGAAAGAGGGAACATGCCTGGAACTTCCTACGGTGCTTTTCTCGGCCCTAGCAGACTGCAGTTCAAAACATGCTAAACGTCCAGCAATAACTCCCAAAGTAAAGAAGCTAGGACTGAAAGGCATAGCTTGTCTGAAACCTCCTAACAGGACACACAAGCAGACCCTGTCACTTTGGCTCTCAGCCTTTTCCTTTGCCTGGAAAGAGGGAACATGCCTGGAACCTCCTACGGTGCTTTTCTCGGCCCTAGCAGACTGCAGTTCAAAACATGCTAAACGTCCAGCAATAACTCCCAAAGTACAGAAGCTAGGCATGAAAGGCATAGCTTGTCTGAAACCTCCTAACAGGACACACAAGCAGACCCTGTCACTTTGGCTCTCAGCCTTTTCCTTTGCCTGGAAAGAGGGAACATACCTGCTACCTCCTACAGTGCTTTTCTCGGCCCTAGCAGACTGCAGTTCAAAACATGCTAAACGTCCAGCAATAACTCCCAAAGTAAAGAAGCTATGCCTTTCAGTCCTAGCTTCTTTACTTTGGGAGTTATTGCTGGACGTTTAGCATGTTTTGAACTGCAGTCTGCTAGGGCCGAGAAAAGCACTGTAGGAGGTAGCAGGTATGTTCCCTCTTTCCAGGCAAAGGAAAAGGCTGAGAGCCAAAGTGACAGGGTCTGCTTGTGTGTCCTGTTAGGAGGTTTCAGACAAGCTATGCCTTTCATGCCTAGCTTCTGTACTTTGGGAGTTATTGCTGGACGTTTAGCATGTTTTGAACTGCAGTCTGCTAGGGCCGAGAAAAGCACCGTAGGAGGTTCCAGGCATGTTCCCTCTTTCCAGGCAAAGGAAAAGGCTGAGAGCCAAAGTGACAGGGTCTGCTTGTGTGTCCTGTTAGGAGGTTTCAGACAAGCTATGCCTTTCAGTCCTAGCTTCTTTACTTTGGGAGTTATTGCTGGACGTTTAGCATGTTTTGAACTGCAGTCTGCTAGGGCCGAGAAAAGCACCGTAGGAAGTTCCAGGCATGTTCCCTCTTTCCAGGCAAAGGAAAAGGCTGAGAGCCAAAGTGACAGGGTCTGCTTGTGTGTCCTGTTAGGAGGTTTCAGACAAGCTATGCCTTTCATGCCTAGCTTCTTTACTTTGGGAGTTATTGCTGGACGTTTAGCATGTTTTGAACTGCAGTCTGCTAGGGCCGAGAAAAGCACCGTAGGAGGTTCCAGGCATGTTCCCTCTTTCCAGGCAAAGGAAAAGGCTGAGAGCCAAAGTGACAGGGTCTGCTTGTGTGTCCTGTTAGGAGGTTTCAGACAAGCTATGCCTTTCATGCCTAGCTTCTTTACTTTGGGAGTTATTGCTGGACGTTTAGCATGTTTTGAACTGCAGTCTGCTAGGGCCGAGAAAAGCACCGTAGGAGGTTCCAGGCATGTTCCCTCTTTCCAGGCAAAGGAAAAGGCTGAGAGCCAAAGTGACAGGGTCTGCTTGTGTGTCCTGTTAGGAGGTTTCAGACAAGCTATGCCTTTCATGCCTAGCTTCTTTACTTTGGGAGTTATTGCTGGACGTTTAGCATGTTTTGAACTGCAGTCTGCTAGGGCCGAGAAAAGCACCGTAGGAGGTTCCAGGCATGTTCCCTCTTTCCAGGCAAAGGAAAAGGCTGAGAGCCAAAGTGACAGGGTCTGCTTGTGTGTCCTGTTAGGAGGTTTCAGACAAGCTATGCCTTTCAGTCCTAGCTTCTTTACTTTGGGAGTTATTGCTGGACGTTTAGCATGTTTTGAACTGCAGTCTGCTAGGGCCGAGAAAAGCACCGTAGGAGGTTCCAGGCATGTTCCCTCTTTCCAGGCAAAGGAAAAGGCTGAGAGCCAAAGTGACAGGGTCTGCTTGTGTGTCCTGTTAGGAGGTTTCAGACAAGCTATGCCTTTCATGCCTAGCTTCTTTACTTTGGGAGTTATTGCTGGACGTTTAGCATGTTTTGAACTGCAGTCTGCTAGGGCCGAGAAAAGCACTGTAGGAGGTAGCAGGTATGTTCCTTTTTTCCAGGCAAAGGAAAAGGCTGAGAGCCAAAGTGACAGGGTCTGCTTGTGTGTCCTGTTAGGAGGTTTCAGACAAGCTATGCCTTTCATGCCTAGCTTCTTTACTTTGGGAGTTATTGCTGGACGTTTAGCATGTTTTGAACTGCAGTCTGCTAGGGCCGAGAAAAGCACTGTAGGAGGTAGCAGGTATGTTCCCTCTTTCCAGGCAAAGGAAAAGGCTGAGAGCCAAAGTGACAGGGTCTGCTTGTGTGTCCTGTTAGGAGGTTTCAGACAAGCTATGCCTTTCATGCCTAGCTTCTTTACTTTGGGAGTTATTGCTGGACGTTTAGCATGTTTTGAACTGCAGTCTGCTAGGGCCGAGAAAAGCACCGTAGGAGGTTCCAGGCATGTTCCCTCTTTCCAGGCAAAGGAAAAGGCTGAGAGCCAAAGTGACAGGGTCTGCTTGTGTGTCCTGTTAGGAGGTTTCAGACAAGCTATGCCTTTCAGTCCTAGCTTCTTTTCTTTGGGAGTTATTGCTGGACGTTTAGCATGTTTTGAACTGCAGTCTGCTAGGGCCGAGAAAAGCACCGTAGGAGGTTCCAGGCATGTTCCCTCTTTCCAGGCAAAGGAAAAGGCTGAGAGCCAAAGTGACAGGGTCTGCTTGTGTGTCCTGTTAGGAGGTTTCAGACAAGCTATGCCTTTCAGTCCTAGCTTCTTTACTTTGGGAGTTATTGCTGGACGTTTAGCATGTTTTGAACTGCAGTCTGCTAGGGCCGAGAAAAGCACCGTAGGAGGTTCCAGGCATGTTCCCTCTTTCCAGGCAAAGGAAAAGGCTGAGAGCCAAAGTGACAGGGTCTGCTTGTGTGTCCTGTTAGGAGGTTTCAGACAAGCTATGCCTTTCATGCCTAGCTTCTTTACTTTGGGAGTTATTGCTGGACGTTTAGCATGTTTTGAACTGCAGTCTGCTAGGGCCGAGAAAAGCACTGTAGGAGGTAGCAGGTATGTTCCCTCTTTCCAGGCAAAGGAAAAGGCTGAGAGCCAAAGTGACAGGGTCTGCTTGTGTGTCCTGTTAGGAGGTTTCAGACAAGCTATGCCTTTCAGTCCTAGCTTCTTTACTTTGGGAGTTATTGCTGGACGTTTAGCATGTTTTGAACTGCAGTCTGCTAGGGCCGAGAAAAGCACCGTAGGAGGTTCCAGGCATGTTCCCTCTTTCCAGGCAAAGGAAAAGGCTGAGAGCCAAAGTGACAGGGTCTGCTTGTGTGTCCTGTTAGGAGGTTTCAGACAAGCTATGCCTTTCAGTCCTAGCTTCTTTACTTTGGGAGTTATTGCTGGACGTTTAGCATGTTTTGAACTGCAGTCTGCTAGGGCTGAGAAAAGCACCGTAGGAGGTTCCAGGCATGTTCCCTCTTTCCAGGTAAAGGAAAAGGCTGAGAGCCAAAGTGACAGGGTCTGCTTGTGTGTCCTGTTAGGAGGTTTCAGACAAGCTATGCCTTTCAGTCCTAGCTTCTTTACTTTGGGAGTTATTGCTGGACGTTTAGCATGTTTTGAACTGCAGTCTGCTAGGGCCGAGAAAAGCACCGTAGGAGGTTCCAGGCATGTTCCCTCTTTCCAGGCAAAGGAAAAGGCTGAGAGCCAAAGTGACAGGGTCTGCTTGTGTGTCCTGTTAGGAGGTTTCAGACAAGCTATGCCTTTCAGTCCTAGCTTCTTTACTTTGGGAGTTATTGCTGGACGTTTAGCATGTTTTGAACTGCAGTCTGCTAGGGCCGAGAAAAGCACCGTAGGAGGTTCCAGGCATGTTCCCTCTTTCCAGGCAAAGGAAAAGGCTGAGAGCCAAAGTGACAGGGTCTGCTTGTGAGTCCTGTTAGGAGGTTTCAGACAAGCTATGCCTTTCATGCCTAGCTTCTTTACTTTGGGAGTTATTGCTGGACGTTTAGCATGTTTTGAACTGCAGTCTGCTAGGGCCGAGAAAAGCACCGTAGGAGGTTCCAGGCATGTTCCCTCTTTCCAGGCAAAGGAAAAGGCTGAGAGCCAAAGTGACAGGGTCTGCTTGTGTGTCCTGTTAGGAGGTTTCAGACAAGCTATGCCTTTCATGCCTAGCTTCTGTACTTTGGGAGTTATTGCTGGACGTTTAGCATGTTTTGAACTGCAGTCTGCTAGGGCCGAGAAAAGCACTGTAGGAGGTAGCAGGTATGTTCCCTCTTTCCAGGCAAAGGAAAAGGCTGAGAGCCAAAGTGACAGGGTCTGCTTGTGTGTCCTGTTAGGAGGTTTCAGACAAGCTATGCCTTTCATGCCTAGCTTCTTTACTTTGGGAGTTATTGCTGGACGTTTAGCATGTTTTGAACTGCAGTCTGCTAGGGCCGAGAAAAGCACCGTAGGAGGTTCCAGGCATGTTCCCTCTTTCCAGGCAAAGGAAAAGGCTGAGAGCCAAAGTGACAGGGTCTGCTTGTGTGTCCTGTTAGGAGGTTTCAGACAAGCTATGCCTTTCATGCCTAGCTTCTTTACTTTGGGAGTTATTGCTGGACGTTTAGCATGTTTTGAACTGCAGTCTGCTAGGGCCGAGAAAAGCACCGTAGGAGGTTCCAGGCATGTCCCCTCTTTCCAGGCAAAGGAAAAGGCTGAGAGCCAAAGTGACAGGGTCTGCTTGTGAGTCCTGTTAGGAGGTTTCAGACAAGCTATGCCTTTCAGTCCTAGCTTCTTTACTTTGGGAGTTATTGCTGGACGTTTAGCATGTTTTGAACTGCAGTCTGCTAGGGCCGAGAAAAGCACTGTAGGAGGTAGCAGGTATGTTCCCTCTTTCCAGGCAAAGGAAAAGGCTGAGAGCCAAAGTGACAGGGTCTGCTTGTGTGTCCTGTTAGGAGGTTTCAGACAAGCTATGCCTTTCATGCCTAGCTTCTTTACTTTGGGAGTTATTGCTGGACGTTTAGCATGTTTTGAACTGCAGTCTGCTAGGGCCGAGAAAAGCACCGTAGGAGGTTCCAGGCATGTTCCCTCTTTCCAGGCAAAGGAAAAGGCTGAGAGCCAAAGTGACAGGGTCTGCTTGTGTGTCCTGTTAGGAGGTTTCCGACAAGCTATGCCTTTCAGTCCTAGCTTCTTTACTTTGGGAGTTATTGCTGGACGTTTAGCATGTTTTGAACTGCAGTCTGCTAGGGCCGAGAAAAGCACCGTAGGAGGTTCCAGGCATGTTCCCTCTTTCCAGGCAAAGGAAAAGGCTGAGAGCCAAAGTGACAGGGTCTGCTTGTGTGTCCTGTTAGGAGGTTTCAGACAAGCTATGCCTTTCATGCCTGGCTTCTTTACTTTGGGAGTTATTGCTGGACGTTTAGCATGTTTTGAACTGCAGTCTGCTAGGGCCGAGAAAAGCACCGTAGGAGGTTCCAGGCATGTTCCCTCTTTCCAGGCAAAGGAAAAGGCTGAGAGCCAAAGTGACAGGGTCTGCTTGTGTGTCCTGTTAGGAGGTTTCAGACAAGCTATGCCTTTCAGTCCTAGCTTCTTTACTTTGGGAGTTATTGCTGGACGTTTAGCATGTTTTGAACTGCAGTCTGCTAGGGCCGAGAAAAGCACCGTAGGAGGTTCCAGGCATGTTCCCTCTTTCCAGGCAAAGGAAAAGGCTGAGAGCCAAAGTGACAGGGTCTGCTTGTGTGTCCTGTTAGGAGGTTTCAGACAAGCTATGCCTTTCATGCCTAGCTTCTGTACTTTGGGAGTTATTGCTGGACGTTTAGCATGTTTTGAACTGCAGTCTGCTAGGGCCGAGAAAAGCACTGTAGGAGGTAGCAGGTATGTTCCCTCTTTCCAGGCAAAGGAAAAGGCTGAGAGCCAAAGTGACAGGGTCTGCTTGTGTGTCCTGTTAGGAGGTTTCAGACAAGCTATGCCTTTCAGTCCTAGCTTCTTTACTTTGGGAGTTATTGCTGGACGTTTAGCATGTTTTGAACTGCAGTCTGCTAGGGCCGAGAAAAGCACCGTAGGAGGTTCCAGGCATGTTCCCTCTTTCCAGGCAAAGGAAAAGGCTGAGAGCCAAAGTGACAGGGTCTGCTTGTGTGTCCTGTTAGGAGGTTTCAGACAAGCTATGCCTTTCATGCCTAGCTTCTTTGCTTTGGGAGTTATTGCTGGACGTTTAGCATGTTTTGAACTGCAGTCTGCTAGGGCCGAGAAAAGCACCGTAGGAGGTTCCAGGCATGTTCCCTCTTTCCAGGCAAAGGAAAAGGCTGAGAGCCAAAGTGACAGGGTCTGCTTGTGAGTCCTGTTAGGAGGTTTCAGACAAGCTATGCCTTTCATGCCTAGCTTCTTTACTTTGGGAGTTATTGCTGGACGTTTAGCATGTTTTGAACTGCAGTCTGCTAGGGCCGAGAAAAGCACCGTAGGAAGTTCCAGGCATGTTCCCTCTTTCCAGGCAAAGGAAAAGGCTGAGAGCCAAAGTGACAGGGTCTGCTTGTGTGTCCTGTTAGGAGGTTTCAGACAAGCTATGCCTTTCAGTCCTAGCTTCTTTACTTTGGGAGTTATTGCTGGACGTTTAGCATGTTTTGAACTGCAGTCTGCTAGGGCCGAGAAAAGCACCGTAGGAGGTTCCAGGCATGTTCCCTCTTTCCAGGCAAAGGAAAAGGCTGAGAGCCAAAGTGACAGGGTCTGCTTGTGTGTCCTGTTAGGAGGTTTCAGACAAGCTATGCCTTTCATGCCTGGCTTCTTTACTTTGGGAGTTATTGCTGGACGTTTAGCATGTTTTGAACTGCAGTCTGCTAGGGCCGAGAAAAGCACCGTAGGAGGTTCCAGGCATGTTCCCTCTTTCCAGGCAAAGGAAAAGGCTGAGAGCCAAAGTGACAGGGTCTGCTTGTGTGTCCTGTTAGGAGGTTTCAGACAAGCTATGCCTTTCAGTCCTAGCTTCTTTACTTTGGGAGTTATTGCTGGACGTTTAGCATGTTTTGAACTGCAGTCTGCTAGGGCCGAGAAAAGCACCGTAGGAGGTTCCAGGCATGTTCCCTCTTTCCAGGCAAAGGAAAAGGCTGAGAGCCAAAGTGACAGGGTCTGCTTGTGTGTCCTGTTAGGAGGTTTCAGACAAGCTATGCCTTTCAGTCCTAGCTTCTTTACTTTGGGAGTTATTGCTGGACGTTTAGCATGTTTTGAACTGCAGTCTGCTAGGGCCGAGAAAAGCACCGTAGGAGGTTCCAAGGCAAAGGAAAAGGCTGAGAGCCAAAGTGACAGGGTCTGCTTGTGTGTCCTGTTAGGAGGTTTCAGACAAGCTATGCCTTTCATGCCTAGCTTCTTTACTTTGGGAGTTATTGCTGGACGTTTAGCATGTTTTGAACTGCAGTCTGCTAGGGCCGAGAAAAGCACTCGTAGGAGGTAGCCAGGCATGTTCCCCTCTTTCCAGGCAAAGGAAAAGGGCTGAGAGCCAAAGTGACAGGGTCTGCTTGTGTGTCCTGTTAGGAGGTTTCAGACAAGCTATGCCTTTCAGTGCCTAGCTTCTTTACTTTGGGAGTTATTGCTGGACGTTTAGCATGTTTTGAACTGCAGTCAGCTAGGGCCGAGAAAAGCACCGTAGGAGGTTCCAGGCATGTTCCCTCTTTCCAGGCAAAGGAAAAGGCTGAGAGGCCAAAGTGACAGGGTCTGCTTGTGTGTCCTGTTAGGAGGGTTTCAGACAAGCTATGCCTTTCATGCCTAGCTTCTTTACTTTGGGAGTTATTGCTGGACGTTTAGCATGTTTTGAACTGCAGTCTGCTAGGGCCGAGAAAAGCACCGTAGGAGGTTCCAGGCATGTTCCCTCTTTCCAGGCAAAGGAAAAGGCTGAGAGCCAAAGTGACAGGGTCTGCTTGTGTGTCCTGTTAGGAGGTTTCAGACAAGCTATGCCTTTCATGCCTAGCTTCTGTACTTTGGGAGTTATTGCTGGACGTTTAGCATGTTTTGAACTGCAGTCTGCTAGGCGCGAGAAAAGCACTGTAGGAGGTAGCAGGTATGTTCCCCTCTTTCCAGGCAAAGGAAAAGGCTGAGAGCCAAAGTGACAGGGTCTGCTTGTGTGTCCTGTTAGGAGGTTTCAGACAAGCTATGCCTTTCATGCCTAGCTTCTTTACTTTGGGAGTTATTGCTGGACGTTTAGCATGTTTTGAACTGCAGTCTGCTAGGGCCGAGAAAAGCACCGTAGGAGGTTCCAGGCATGTTCCCCTCTTTCCAGGCAAAGGAAAAGGCTGAGAGCCAAAGTGACAGGGTCTGCTTGTGTGTCCTGTTAGGAGGTTTCAGACAAGCTATGCCTTTCATGCCTAGCTTCTTTACTTTGGGAGTTATTGCTGGACGTTTAGCATGTTTTGAACTGCAGTCTGCTAGGGCCGAGAAAAGCACCGTAGGAGGTTCCAGGCATGTTCCCCTCTTTCCAGGCAAAGGAAAAGGCTGAGAGCCAAAGTGACAGGGTCTGCTTGTGAGTCCTGTTAGGAGGTTTCAGACAAGCTATGCCTTTCAGTCCTAGCTTCTTTACTTTGGGAGTTATTGCTGGACCGTTTAGCATGTTTTGAACTGCAGTCTGCTAGGGCCGAGAAAAGCACTGTAGGAGGTAGCAGGTATGTTCCCTCTTTCCAGGCAAAGGAAAAGGCTGAGAGCCAAAGTGACAGGGTCTGCTTGTGTGTCCTGTTAGGAGGTTTCAGACAAGCTATGCCTTTCATGCCTAGCTTCTTTACTTTGGGAGTTATTGCTGGACGTTTAGCATGTTTTGAACTGCAGTCTGCTAGGGCCGAGAAAAGCACCGTAGGAGGTTCCAGGCATGTTCCCTCTTTCCAGGCAAAGGAAAAGGCTGAGAGCCAAAGTGACAGGGTCTGCTTGTGTGTCCTGTTAGGAGGTTTCAGACAAGCTATGCCTTTCAGTCCTAGCTTCTTTTACTTTGGGAGTTATTGCTGGACGTTTAGCATGTTTTGAACTGCAGTCTGCTAGGGCCGAGAAAAGCACCGTAGGAGGTTCCAGGCATGTTCCCTCTTTCCAGGCAAAGGAAAAGGCTGAGAGCCAAAGTGACAGGGTCTGCTTGTGTGTTCCTGTTAGGAGGGTTTCAGACAAGCTATGCCTTTCAGTCCTAGCTTCTTTACTTTGGGAGTTATTGCTGGACGTTTTAGCATGTTTTGAACTGCAGTCTGCTAGGGCCGAGAAAAGCACCGTAGGAGGTTCCAGGCATGTTCCCCTCTTTCCAGGCAAAGGAAAAGGCTGAGAGCCAAAGTGACAGGGTCTGCTTGTGTGTCCTGTTAGGAGGTTTCAGACAAGCTATGCCTTTCATGCCTGGCTTCTTTACTTTGGGAGTTATTGCTGGACGTTTAGCATGTTTTGAACTGCAGTCTGCTAGGGCCGAGAAAAGCACCGTAGGAGGTTCCAGGCATGTTCCCTCTTTCCAGGCAAAGGAAAAGGCTGAGAGCCAAAGTGACAGGGTCTGCTTGTGTGTCCTGTTAGGAGGTTTCAGACAAGCTATGCCTTTCAGTCCTAGCTTCTTTACTTTGGGAGTTATTGCTGGACGTTTAGCATGTTTTGAACTGCAGTCTGCTAGGGCCGAGAAAAGCACCGTAGGAGGTTCCAGGCATGTTCCCTCTTTCCAGGCAAAGGAAAAGGCTGAGAGCCAAAGTGACAGGGTCTGCTTGTGTGTCCTGTTAGGAGGTTTCAGACAAGCTATGCCTTTCAGTCCTAGCTTCTTTACTTTGGGAGTTATTGCTGGACGTTTAGCATGTTTTGAACTGCAGTCTGCTAGGGCCGAGAAAAGCACCGTAGGAGGTTCCAGGCATGTTCCCTCTTTCCCAGGCCAAAGGAAAAGGCTGAGAGCCAAAGTGACAGGGTCTGCTTGTGTGTCCCTGTTAGGAGGTTTCAGACAAGCTATGCCTTTCATTCCTAGCTTCTTTACTTTGGGAGTTATTGCTGGACGTTTAGCATGTTTTGAACTGCAGTCTGCTAGGGCCGAGAAAAGCACTGTAGGAGGTAGCAGGTATGTTCCCTCTTTCCAGGCAAAGGAAAAGGCTGAGAGCCAAAGTGACAGGGTCTGCTTGTGTGTCCTGTTAGGAGGTTTCAGACAAGCTATGCCTTTCATGCCTAGCTTCTTTACTTTGGGAGTTATTGCTGGACGTTTAGCATGTTTTGAACTGCAGTCTGCTAGGGCCGAGAAAAGCACCGTAGGAGGTTCCAGGCATGTTCCCTCTTTCCAGGCAAAGGAAAAGGCTGAGAGCCAAAGTGACAGGGTCTGCTTGTGTGTCCTGTTAGGAGGTTTCAGACAAGCTATGCCTTTCATGCTAGCTTCTTTACTTTGGGAGTTATTGCTGGACGTTTAGCATGTTTTGAACTGCAGTCTGCTAGGGCCGAGAAAAGCACCGTAGGAGGTTCCAGGCATGTTCCCTCTTTCCAGGCAAAAGGAAAAAGGCTGAGAGCCAAAGTGACAGGGTCTGCTTGTGTGTCCTGTTAGGAGGTTTCAGACAAGCTATGCCTTTCATGCCTAGCTTCTGTACTTTGGGAGTTATTGCTGGACGTTTAGCATGTTTTGAACTGCAGTCTGCTAGGGCCGAGAAAAGCACTGTAGGAGGTAGCAGGTATGTTCCCTCTTTCCAGGCAAAGGAAAAGGCTGAGAGCCAAAGTGACAGGGTCTGCTTGTGTGTCCTGTTAGGAGGTTTCAGACAAGCTATGCCTTTCATGCCTAGCTTCTTTACTTTGGGAGTTATTGCTGGACGTTTAGCATGTTTGAACTGCAGTCTGCTAGGGCCGAGAAAAGCACCGTAGGAGGTTCCAGCATGTTCCCTCTTTCCAGGCAAAGGAAAAGGCTGAGAGCCAAGTGACAGGGTCTGCTTGTGTGTCCTGTTAGGAGGTTTCAGACAAGCTATGCCTTTCATGCCTAGCTTCTTTACTTTGGGAGTTATTGCTGGACGTTTAGCATGTTTTGAACTGCAGTCTGCTAGGGGCCGAGAAAAGCACCGTAGGAGGTTCCAGCATGTTCCCTCTTTCCAGGCAAAGGAAAAGGCTGAGAGCCAAAGTGACAGGGTCTGCTTGTGTGTCCTGTTAGGAGGTTTCAGACAAGCTATGCCTTTCAGTCCTAGCTTCTTTACTTTGGGAGTTATTGCTGGACGTTTAGCATGTTTTGAACTGCAGTCTGCTAGGGCCGAGAAAAGCACTGTAGGAGGTAGCAGGTATGTTCCCTCTTTCCAGGCAAAGGAAAAGGCTGAGAGCCAAAGTGACAGGGTCTGCTTGTGTGTCCTGTTAGGAGGTTTCAGACAAGCTATGCCTTTCATGCCTAGCTTCTTTACTTTGGGGAGTTATTGCTGGACGTTTAGCATGTTTTGAACTGCAGTCTGCTAGGGCCGAGAAAAGCACCGTAGGAGGTTCCAGGCATGTTCCCTCTTTCCAGGCAAAGGAAAAGGCTGAGAGCCAAAGTGACAGGGTCTGCTTGTGTGTCCTGTTAGGAGGTTTCAGACAAGCTATACCTTTCAGTCCTAGCTTCTGTACTTTGGGAGTTATTGCTGGACGTTTAGCATGTTTTGAACTGCAGTCTGCTAGGGCCGAGAAAAGCACTGTAGGAGGTAGCAGGTATGTTCCCCTCTTTCCAGGCAAAGGAAAAGGCTGAGAGCCAAAGTGACAGGGTCTGCTTGTGTGTCCTGTTAGGAGGTTTCAGACAAGCTATGCCTTTCATGCCTAGCTTCTTTACTTTGGGAGTTAATTGCTGGACGTTTAGCATGTTTTGAACTGCAGTCTGCTAGGGCCGAGAAAAGCACCGTAGGAGGTTCCAGGCATGTTCCCTCTTTCCAGGCAAAGGAAAAGGCTGAGAGCCAAAGTGACAGGGTCTGCTTGTGTGTCCTGTTAGGAGGTTTCAGACAAGCTATGCCTTTCAGTCCTAGCTTCTTTACTTTGGGAGTTATTGCTGGACGTTTAGCATGTTTTGAACTGCAGTCTGCTAGGGCCGAGAAAAGCACCGTAGGAGGTTCCAGGCATGTTCCCTCTTTCCAGGCAAAGGAAAAGGCTGAGAGCCAAAGTGACAGGGTCTGCTTGTGAGTCCTGTTAGGAGGTTTCAGACAAGCTATGCCTTTCATGCCTAGCTTCTTTACTTTGGGAGTTATTGCTGGACGTTTAGCATGTTTTGAACTGCAGTCTGCTAGGGCCGAGAAAAGCACTGTAGGAGGTAGCAGGTATGTTCCCTCTTTCCAGGCAAAGGAAAAGGCTGAGAGCCAAAGTGACAGGGTCTGCTTGTGTGTCCTGTTAGGAGGTTTCAGACAAGCTATGCCTTTCATGCCTAGCTTCTTTACTTTGGGAGTTATTGCTGGACGTTTAGCATGTTTTGAACTGCAGTCTGCTAGGGCCGAGAAAAGCACCGTAGGAGGTTCCACGGCATGTTCCCTCTTTCCAGGCAAAGGAAAAGGCTGAGAGCCAAAGTGACAGGGTCTGCTTGTGTGTCCTGTTAGGAGGTTTCAGACAAGCTATGCCTTTCATGCCTAGCTTCTTTGGGAGTTATTGCTGGACGTTTAGCATGTTTTGAACTGCAGTCTGCTAGGGCCGAGAAAAGCACCGTAGGAGGTTCCAGGCATGTTCCCTCTTTCCAGGCAAAGGAAAAGGCTGAGAGCCAAAGTGACAGGGTCTGCTTGTGTGTCCTGTTAGGAGGTTTCAGACAAGCTATGCCTTTCAGTCCTAGCTTCTTTACTTTGGGAGTTATTGCTGGACGTTTAGCATGTTTTGAACTGCAGTCTGCTAGGGCCGAGAAAAGCACCGTAGGAGGTTCCAGGCATGTTCCCTCTTTCCAGGCAAAGGAAAAGGCTGAGAGCCAAAGTGACAGGGTCTGCTTGTGTGTCCTGTTAGGAGGTTTCAGACAAGCTATGCCTTTCATGCCTAGCTTCTTTACTTTGGGAGTTATTGCTGGACGTTTAGCATGTTTTGAACTGCAGTCTGCTAGGGCCGAGAAAAAGCACTGTAGGAGGTAGCAGGTATGTTCCCTCTTTCCAGGCAAAGGAAAAGGCTGAGAGCCAAAGTGACAGGGTCTGCTTGTGTGTCCTGTTAGGAGGTTTCAGACAAGCTATGCCTTTCATGCCTAGCTTCTTTACTTTGGGAGTTAGTTGCTGGGACGTTTAGCATGTTTTGAACTGCAGTCTGCTAGGGCCGAGAAAAGCACCGTAGGAGGTTCCAGGCATGTTCCCTCTTTCCAGGCAAAGGAAAAGGCTGAGAGCCAAAGTGACAGGGTCTGCTTGTGTGTCCTGTTAGGAGGTTTCAGACAAGCTATGCCTTTCAGTCCTAGCTTCTTTACTTTGGGAGTTATTGCTGGACGTTTAGCATGTTTTGAACTGCAGTCTGCTAGGGCCGAGAAAAGCACCGTAGGAGGTTCCAGGCATGTTCTCCCTCTTTCCAGGCAAAGGAAAAGGCTGAGAGCCAAAGTGACAGGGGTCTGCTTGTGAGTCCTGTTAGGAGGTTTCAGACAAGCTATGCCTTTCATGCCTAGCTTCTTTACTTTGGGAGTTATTGCTGGACGTTTAGCATGTTTTGAACTGCAGTCTGCTAGGGCCGAGAAAAGCACTGTAGGAGGTAGCAGGTATGTTCCCTCTTTCCAGGCAAAGGAAAAGGCTGAGAGCCAAAGTGACAGGGTCTGCTTGTGTGTCCTGTTAGGAGGTTTCAGACAAGCTATGCCTTTCATGCCTAGCTTCTTTACTTTGGGAGTTATTGCTGGACGTTTAGCATGTTTTGAACTGCAGTCTGCTAGGGCCGAGAAAAGCACCGTAGGAGGTTCCAGGCATGTTCCCCTCTTTCCAGGCAAAGGAAAAGGCTGAGAGCCAAAGTGACAGGGTCTGCTTGTGTGTCCTGTTAGGAGGTTTCAGACAAGCTATGCCTTTCAGTCCTAGCTTCTTTACTTTGGGAGTTATTGCTGGACGTTTAGCATGTTTTGAACTGCAGTCTGCTAGGCGCCGAGAAAAGCACCGTAGGAGGTTCCAGGCATGTTCCCCTCTTTCCAGGCAAAGGAAAAGGCTGAGAGCCAAAGTGACAGGGTCTGCTTGTGTGTCCTGTTAGGAGGTTTCAGACAAGCTATGCCTTTCAGTCCTAGATTCTTTACTTTGGGAGTTATTGCTGGACGTTTAGCATGTTTTGAACTGCAGTCTACTAGGGCCGAGAAAAGCACCGTAGGAGGTTCCAGGCATGTTCCCTCTTTCCAGGCAAAGGAAAAGGCTGAGAGCCAAAGTGACAGGGGTCTGCTTGTGTGTCCTGTTAGGAGGTTTCAGACAAGCTATGCCTTTCATGCCTAGCTTCTTTACTTTGGGAGTTATTGCTGGACGTTTAGCATGTTTTGAACTGCAGTCTGCTAGGGGCCGAGAAAAGCACCGTAGGAGGTTCCAGGCATGTTCCCTCTTTCCAGGCAAAGGAAAAGGCTGAGAGCCAAAGTGACAGGGTCTGCTTGTGTGTCCTGTTAGGAGGTTTCAGACAAGCTATGCCTTTCATGCCTAGCTTCTTTACTTTGGGAGTTATTGCTGGACGTTAGCATGTTTTGAACTGCAGTCTGCTAGGGCCGAGAAAAGCACCGTAGGAGGTTCCAGGCATGTTCCCCTCTTTCCAGGCAAAGGAAAAGGCTGAGAGCCAAAGTGACAGGGTCTGCTTGTGTGTCCTGTTAGGAGGTTTCAGACAAGCTATGCCTTTCATGCCTAGCTTCTTTACTTTGGGAGTTATTGCTGGACGTTTAGCATGTTTTGAACTGCAGTCTGCTAGGGCCGAGAAAAGCACCGTAGGAGGTTCCAGGCATGTTCCCTCTTTCCAGGCAAAGGAAAAGGCTGAGAGCCAAAGTGACAGGGTCTGCTTGTGTGTCCTGTTAGGAGGTTTCAGACAAGCTATGCCTTTCATGCCTAGCTTCTTTACTTTGGGAGTTATTGCTGGACGTTTAGCATGTTTTGAACTGCAGTCTGCTAGGGCCGAGAAAAGCACCGTAGGAGGTTCCAGGCATGTTCCCTCTTTCCAGGCAAAGGAAAAGGCTGAGAGCCAAAGTGACAGGGTCTGCTTGTGTGTCCTGTTAGGAGGTTTCAGACAAGCTATGCCTTTCAGTCCTAGCTTCTTTACTTTGGGAGTTATTGCTGGACGTTTAGCATGTTTTGAACTGCAGTCTGCTAGGGCCGAGAAAAGCACCGTAGGAGGTTCCAGGCATGTTCCCTCTTTCCAGGCAAAGGAAAAGGCTGAGAGCCAAAGTGACAGGGTCTGCTTGTGTGTCCTGTTAGGAGGTTTCAGACAAGCTATGCCTTTCATGCCTAGCTTCTTTACTTTGGGAGTTATTGCTGGACGTTTAGCATGTTTTGAACTGCAGTCTGCTAGGGCCGAGAAAAGCACCGTAGGAGGTTCCAGGCATGTTCCCTCTTTCCAGGCAAAGGAAAAGGCTGAGAGCCAAAGTGACAGGGTCTGCTTGTGTGTCCTGTTAGGAGGTTTCAGACAAGCTATGCCTTTCAGTCCTAGCTTCTTTACTTTGGGAGTTATTGCTGGACGTTTAGCATGTTTTGAACTGCAGTCTGCTAGGGCCGAGAAAAGCACCGTAGGAGGTTCCAGGCATGTTCCCTCTTTCCAGGCAAAGGAAAAGGCTGAGAGCCAAAGTGACAGGGTCTGCTTGTGTGTCCTGTTAGGAGGTTTCAGACAAGCTATGCCTTTCATGCCTAGCTTCTTTACTTTGGGAGTTATTGCTGGACGTTTAGCATGTTTTGAACTGCAGTCTGCTAGGGCCGAGAAAAGCACCGTAGGAGGTTCCAGGCATGATCCCTCTTTCCAGGCAAAGGAAAAGGCTGAGAGCCAAAGTGACAGGGTCTGCTTGTGTGTCCTGTTAGGAGGTTTCAGACAAGCTATGCCTTTCATGCCTAGCTTCTTTGCTTTGGGAGTTATTGCTGGACGTTTAGCATGTTTTGAACTGCAGTCTGCTAGGGCCGAGAAAAGCACCGTAGGAGGTTCCAGGCATGTTCCCTCTTTCCAGGTAAAGGAAAAGGCTGAGAGCCAAAGTGACAGGGTCTGCTTGTGTGTCCTGTTAGGAGGTTTCAGACAAGCTATGCCTTTCATGCCTAGCTTCTTTACTTTGGGAGTTATTGCTGGACGTTTAGCATGTTTTGAACTGCAGTCTGCTAGGGCCGAGAAAAGCACCGTAGGAGGTTCCAGGCATGTTCCCTCTTTCCAGGCAAAGGAAAAGGCTGAGAGCCAAAGTGACAGGGTCTGCTTGTGTGTCCTGTTAGGAGGTTTCAGACAAGCTATGCCTTTCAGTCCTAGCTTCTTTACTTTGGGAGTTATTGCTGGACGTTTAGCATGTTTTGAACTGCAGTCTGCTAGGGCCGAGAAAAGCACCGTAGGAGGTTCCAGGCATGTTCCCTCTTTCCAGGCAAAGGAAAAGGCTGAGAGCCAAAGTGACAGGGTCTGCTTGTGTGTCCTGTTAGGAGGTTTCAGACAAGCTATGCCTTTCATGCCTAGCTTCTTTACTTTGGGAGTTATTGCTGGACGTTTAGCATGTTTTGAACTGCAGTCTGCTAGGGCCGAGAAAAGCACCGTAGGAGGTTCCAGGCATGTTCCCTCTTTCCAGGCAAAGGAAAAGGCTGAGAGCCAAAGTGACAGGGTCTGCTTGTGTGACCTGTTAGGAGGTTTCAGACAAGCTATGCCTTTCATGCCTAGCTTCTTTGGGAGTTATTGCTGGACGTTTAGCATGTTTTGAACTGCAGTCTGCTAGGGCCGAGAAAAGCACCGTAGGAGGTTCCAGGCATGTTCCCTCTTTCCAGGCAAAGGAAAAGGCTGAGAGCCAAAGTGACAGGGTCTGCTTGTGTGTCCTGTTAGGAGGTTTCAGACAAGCTATGCCTTTCAGTCCTAGCTTCTTTACTTTGGGAGTTATTGCTGGACGTTTAGCATGTTTTGAACTGCAGTCTGCTAGGGCCGAGAAAAGCACCGTAGGAGGTTCCAGGCATGTTCCCTCTTTCCAGGCAAAGGAAAAGGCTGAGAGCCAAAGTGACAGGGTCTGCTTGTGTGTCCTGTTAGGAGGTTTCAGACAAGCTATGCCTTTCAGTCCTAGCTTCTTTACTTTGGGAGTTATTGCTGGACGTTTAGCATGTTTTGAACTGCAGTCTGCTAGGGCCGAGAAAAGCACCGTAGGAGGTTCCAGGCATGTTCCCTCTTTCCAGGCAAAGGAAAAGGCTGAGAGCCAAAGTGACAGGGTCTGCTTGTGTGTCCTGTTAGGAGGTTTCAGACAAGCTATGCCTTTCATGCCTAGCTTCTTTACTTTGGGAGTTATTGCTGGACGTTTAGCATGTTTTGAACTGCAGTCTGCTAGGGCCGAGAAAAGCACCGTAGGAGGTTCCAGGCATGTTCCCTCTTTCCAGGCAAAGGAAAAGGCTGAGAGCCAAAGTGACAGGGTCTGCTTGTGTGTCCTGTTAGGAGGTTTCAGACAAGCTATGCCTTTCATGCCTAGCTTCTTTACTTTGGGAGTTATTGCTGGACGTTTAGCATGTTTTGAACTGCAGTCTGCTAGGGCCGAGAAAAGCACCGTAGGAGGTTCCAGGCATGTTCCCTCTTTCCAGGCAAAGGAAAAGGCTGAGAGCCAAAGTGACAGGGTCTGCTTGTGTGTCCTGTTAGGAGGTTTCAGACAAGCTATGCCTTTCATGCCTAGCTTCTTTACTTTGGGAGTTATTGCTGGACGTTTAGCATGTTTTGAACTGCAGTCTGCTAGGGCCGAGAAAAGCACTGTAGGAGGTAGCAGGTATGTTCCTTCTTTCCAGGCAAAGGAAAAGGCTGAGAGCCAAAGTGACAGGGTCTGCTTGTGTGTCCTGTTAGGAGGTTTCAGACAAGCTATGCCTTTCATGCCTAGCTTCTTTACTTTGGGAGTTATTGCTGGACGTTTAGCATGTTTTGAACTGCAGTCTGCTAGGGCCGAGAAAAGCACCGTAGGAGGTTCCAGGCATGTTCCCTCTTTCCAGGCAAAGGAAAAGGCTGAGAGCCAAAGTGACAGGGTCTGCTTGTGTGTCCTGTTAGGAGGTTTCAGACAAGCTATGCCTTTCAGTCCTAGCCTCTATACTTTGGGAGTTATTGCTGGACGTTTAGCATGTTTTGAACTGCAGTCTGCTAGGGCCGAGAAAAGCACTGTAGGAGGTAGCAGGTATGTTCCCTCTTTCCAGGCAAAGGAAAAGGCTGAGAGCCAAAGTGACAGGGTCTGCTTGTGTGTCCTGTTAGGAGGTTTCAGACAAGCTATGCCTTTCATGCCTAGCTTCTTTACTTTGGGAGTTATTGCTGGACGTTTAGCATGTTTTGAACTGCAGTCTGCTAGGGCCGAGAAAAGCACCGTAGGAGGTTCCAGGCATGTTCCCTCTTTCCAGGCAAAGGAAAAGGCTGAGAGCCAAAGTGACAGGGTCTGCTTGTGTGTCCTGTTAGGAGGTTTCAGACAAGCTATGCCTTTCATGCCTAGCTTCTTTACTTTGGGAGTTATTGCTGGACGTTTAGCATGTTTTGAACTGCAGTCTGCTAGGGCCGAGAAAAGCACCGTAGGAGGTTCCAGGCATGTTCCCTCTTTCCAGGCAAAGGAAAAGGCTGAGAGCCAAAGTGACAGGGTCTGCTTGTGTGTCCTGTTAGGAGGTTTCAGACAAGCTATGCCTTTCATGCCTAGCTTCTTTACTTTGGGAGTTATTGCTGGACGTTTAGCATGTTTTGAACTGCAGTCTGCTAGGGCCGAGAAAAGCACCGTAGGAGGTTCCAGGCATGTTCCCTCTTTCCAGGCAAAGGAAAAGGCTGAGAGCCAAAGTGACAGGGTCTGCTTGTGTGTCCTGTTAGGAGGTTTCAGACAAGCTATGCCTTTCATGCCTAGCTTCTTTACTTTGGGAGTTATTGCTGGACGTTTAGCATGTTTTGAACTGCAGTCTGCTAGGGCCGAGAAAAGCACCGTAGGAGGTTCCAGGCATGTTCCCTCTTTCCAGGCAAAGGAAAAGGCTGAGAGCCAAAGTGACAGGGTCTGCTTGTGTGTCCTGTTAGGAGGTTTCAGACAAGCTATGCCTTTCAGTCCTAGCTTCTTTACTTTGGGAGTTATTGCTGGACGTTTAGCATGTTTTGAACTGCAGTCTGCTAGGGCCGAGAAAAGCACCGTAGGAGGTTCCAGGCATGTTCCCTCTTTCCAGGCAAAGGAAAAGGCTGAGAGCCAAAGTGACAGGGTCTGCTTGTGTGTCCTGTTAGGAGGTTTCAGACAAGCTATGCCTTTCAGTCCTAGCTTCTTTACTTTGGGAGTTATTGCTGGACGTTTAGCATGTTTTGAACTGCAGTCTGCTAGGGCCGAGAAAAGCACCGTAGGAGGTTCCAGGCATGTTCCCTCTTTCCAGGCAAAGGAAAAGGCTGAGAGCCAAAGTGACAGGGTCTGCTTGTGTGTCCTGTTAGGAGGTTTCAGACAAGCTATGCCTTTCATGCCTAGCTTCTTTACTTTGGGAGTTATTGCTGGACGTTTAGCATGTTTTGAACTGCAGTCTGCTAGGGCCGAGAAAAGCACCGTAGGAGGTTCCAGGCATGTTCCCTCTTTCCAGGCAAAGGAAAAGGCTGAGAGCCAAAGTGACAGGGTCTGCTTGTGAGTCCTGTTAGGAGGTTTCAGACAAGCTATGCCTTTCATGCCTAGCTTCTTTGGGAGTTATTGCTGGACGTTTAGCATGTTTTGAACTGCAGTCTGCTAGGGCCGAGAAAAGCACCGTAGGAGGTTCCAGGCATGTTCCCTCTTTCCAGGCAAAGGAAAAGGCTGAGAGCCAAAGTGACAGGGTCTGCTTGTGTGTCCTGTTAGGAGGTTTCAGACAAGCTATGCCTTTCAGTCCTAGCTTCTTTACTTTGGGAGTTATTGCTGGACGTTTAGCATGTTTTGAACTGCAGTCTGCTAGGGCCGAGAAAAGCACCGTAGGAGGTTCCAGGCATGTTCCCTCTTTCCAGGCAAAGGAAAAGGCTGAGAGCCAAAGTGACAGGGTCTGCTTGTGTGTCCTGTTAGGAGGTTTCAGACAAGCTATGCCTTTCAGTCCTAGCTTCTTTACTTTGGGAGTTATTGCTGGACGTTTAGCATGTTTTGAACTGCAGTCTGCTAGGGCCGAGAAAAGCACCGTAGGAGGTTCCAGGCATGTTCCCTCTTTCCAGGCAAAGGAAAAGGCTGAGAGCCAAAGTGACAGGGTCTGCTTGTGTGTCCTGTTAGGAGGTTTCAGACAAGCTATGCCTTTCATGCCTAGCTTCTTTACTTTGGGAGTTATTGCTGGACGTTTAGCATGTTTTGAACTGCAGTCTGCTAGGGCCGAGAAAAGCACCGTAGGAGGTTCCAGGCATGTTCCCTCTTTCCAGGCAAAGGAAAAGGCTGAGAGCCAAAGTGACAGGGTCTGCTTGTGTGTCCTGTTAGGAGGTTTCAGACAAGCTATGCCTTTCATGCCTAGCTTCTTTACTTTGGGAGTTATTGCTGGACGTTTAGCATGTTTTGAACTGCAGTCTGCTAGGGCCGAGAAAAGCACCGTAGGAGGTTCCAGGCATGTTCCCTCTTTCCAGGCAAAGGAAAAGGCTGAGAGCCAAAGTGACAGGGTCTGCTTGTGTGTCCTGTTAGGAGGTTTCAGACAAGCTATGCCTTTCATGCCTAGCTTCTTTACTTTGGGAGTTATTGCTGGACGTTTAGCATGTTTTGAACTGCAGTCTGCTAGGGCCGAGAAAAGCACTGTAGGAGGTAGCAGGTATGTTCCTTCTTTCCAGGCAAAGGAAAAGGCTGAGAGCCAAAGTGACAGGGTCTGCTTGTGTGTCCTGTTAGGAGGTTTCAGACAAGCTATGCCTTTCATGCCTAGCTTCTTTACTTTGGGAGTTATTGCTGGACGTTTAGCATGTTTTGAACTGCAGTCTGCTAGGGCCGAGAAAAGCACCGTAGGAGGTTCCAGGCATGTTCCCTCTTTCCAGGCAAAGGAAAAGGCTGAGAGCCAAAGTGACAGGGTCTGCTTGTGTGTCCTGTTAGGAGGTTTCAGACAAGCTATGCCTTTCAGTCCTAGCCTCTATACTTTGGGAGTTATTGCTGGACGTTTAGCATGTTTTGAACTGCAGTCTGCTAGGGCCGAGAAAAGCACTGTAGGAGGTAGCAGGTATGTTCCCTCTTTCCAGGCAAAGGAAAAGGCTGAGAGCCAAAGTGACAGGGTCTGCTTGTGTGTCCTGTTAGGAGGTTTCAGACAAGCTATGCCTTTCATGCCTAGCTTCTTTACTTTGGGAGTTATTGCTGGACGTTTAGCATGTTTTGAACTGCAGTCTGCTAGGGCCGAGAAAAGCACCGTAGGAGGTTCCAGGCATGTTCCCTCTTTCCAGGCAAAGGAAAAGGCTGAGAGCCAAAGTGACAGGGTCTGCTTGTGTGTCCTGTTAGGAGGTTTCAGACAAGCTATGCCTTTCATGCCTAGCTTCTTTACTTTGGGAGTTATTGCTGGACGTTTAGCATGTTTTGAACTGCAGTCTGCTAGGGCCGAGAAAAGCACCGTAGGAGGTTCCAGGCATGTTCCCTCTTTCCAGGCAAAGGAAAAGGCTGAGAGCCAAAGTGACAGGGTCTGCTTGTGTGTCCTGTTAGGAGGTTTCAGACAAGCTATGCCTTTCATGCCTAGCTTCTTTACTTTGGGAGTTATTGCTGGACGTTTAGCATGTTTTGAACTGCAGTCTGCTAGGGCCGAGAAAAGCACCGTAGGAGGTTCCAGGCATGTTCCCTCTTTCCAGGCAAAGGAAAAGGCTGAGAGCCAAAGTGACAGGGTCTGCTTGTGTGTCCTGTTAGGAGGTTTCAGACAAGCTATGCCTTTCATGCCTAGCTTCTTTACTTTGGGAGTTATTGCTGGACGTTTAGCATGTTTTGAACTGCAGTCTGCTAGGGCCGAGAAAAGCACCGTAGGAGGTTCCAGGCATGTTCCCTCTTTCCAGGCAAAGGAAAAGGCTGAGAGCCAAAGTGACAGGGTCTGCTTGTGTGTCCTGTTAGGAGGTTTCAGACAAGCTATGCCTTTCAGTCCTAGCTTCTTTACTTTGGGAGTTATTGCTGGACGTTTAGCATGTTTTGAACTGCAGTCTGCTAGGGCCGAGAAAAGCACCGTAGGAGGTTCCAGGCATGTTCCCTCTTTCCAGGCAAAGGAAAAGGCTGAGAGCCAAAGTGACAGGGTCTGCTTGTGTGTCCTGTTAGGAGGTTTCAGACAAGCTATGCCTTTCAGTCCTAGCTTCTTTACTTTGGGAGTTATTGCTGGACGTTTAGCATGTTTTGAACTGCAGTCTGCTAGGGCCGAGAAAAGCACCGTAGGAGGTTCCAGGCATGTTCCCTCTTTCCAGGCAAAGGAAAAGGCTGAGAGCCAAAGTGACAGGGTCTGCTTGTGTGTCCTGTTAGGAGGTTTCAGACAAGCTATGCCTTTCATGCCTAGCTTCTTTACTTTGGGAGTTATTGCTGGACGTTTAGCATGTTTTGAACTGCAGTCTGCTAGGGCCGAGAAAAGCACCGTAGGAGGTTCCAGGCATGTTCCCTCTTTCCAGGCAAAGGAAAAGGCTGAGAGCCAAAGTGACAGGGTCTGCTTGTGAGTCCTGTTAGGAGGTTTCAGACAAGCTATGCCTTCCATGCCTAGCTTCTTTACTTTGGGAGTTATTGCTGGACGTTTAGCATGTTTTGAACTGCAGTCTGCTAGGGCCGAGAAAAGCACCGTAGGAGGTAGCAGGTATGTTCCCTCTTTCCAGGCAAAGGAAAAGGCTGAGAGCCAAAGTGACAGGGTCTGCTTGTGTGTCCTGTTAGGAGGTTTCAGACAAGCTATGCCTTTCATGCCTAGCTTCTTTACTTTGGGAGTTATTGCTGGACGTTTAGCATGTTTTGAACTGCAGTCTGCTAGGGCCGAGAAAAGCACCGTAGGAGGTTCCAGGCATGTTCCCTCTTTCCAGGCAAAGGAAAAGGCTGAGAGCCAAAGTGACAGGGTCTGCTTGTGTGTCCTGTTAGGAGGTTTCAGACAAGCTATGCCTTTCAGGCCTAGCTTCTTTACTTTGGGAGTTATTGCTGGACGTTTAGCATGTTTTGAACTGCAGTCTGCTAGGGCCGAGAAAAGCACCGTAGGAGGTTCCAGGCATGTTCCCTCTTTCCAGGCAAAGGAAAAGGCTGAGAGCCAAAGTGACAGGGTCTGCTTGTGTGTCCTGTTAGGAGGTTTCAGACAAGCTATGCCTTTCATGCCTAGCTTCTTTACTTTGGGAGTTATTGCTGGACGTTTAGCATGTTTTGAACTGCAGTCTGCTAGGGCCGAGAAAAGCACCGTAGGAGGTTCCAGGCATGTTCCCTCTTTCCAGGCAAAGGAAAAGGCTGAGAGCCAAAGTGACAGGGTCTGCTTGTGTGTCCTGTTAGGAGGTTTCAGACAAGCTATGCCTTTCAGTCCTAGCTTCTTTACTTTGGGAGTTATTGCTGGACGTTTAGCATGTTTTGAACTGCAGTCTGCTAGGGCCGAGAAAAGCACCGTAGGAGCTTCCAGGCATGTTCCCTCTTTCCAGGCAAAGGAAAAGGCTGAGAGCCAAAGTGACAGGGTCTGCTTGTGTGTCCTGTTAGGAGGTTTCAGACAAGCTATGCCTTTCATGCCTAGCTTCTTTACTTTGGGAGTTATTGCTGGACGTTTAGCATGTTTTGAACTGCAGTCTGCTAGGGCCGAGTAAAGCACTGTAGGAGGTAGCAGGTATGTTCCTTCTTTCCAGGCAAAGGAAAAGGCTGAGAGCCAAAGTGACAGGGTCTGCTTGTGTGTCCTGTTAGGAGGTTTCAGACAAGCTATGCCTTTCATGCCTAGCTTCTTTACTTTGGGAGTTATTGCTGGACGTTTAGCATGTTTTGAACTGCAGTCTGCTAGGGCCGAGAAAAGCACCGTAGGAGGTTCCAGGCATGTTCCCTCTTTCCAGGCAAAGGAAAAGGCTGAGAGCCAAAGTGACAGGGTCTGCTTGTGTGTCCTGTTAGGAGGTTTCAGACAAGCTATGCCTTTCAGTCCTAGCCTCTATACTTTGGGAGTTATTGCTGGACGTTTAGCATGTTTTGAACTGCAGTCTGCTAGGGCCGAGAAAAGCACTGTAGGAGGTAGCAGGTATGTTCCCTCTTTCCAGGCAAAGGAAAAGGCTGAGAGCCAAAGTGACAGGGTCTGCTTGTGTGTCCTGTTAGGAGGTTTCAGACAAGCTATGCCTTTCAGTCCTAGCTTCTTTACTTTGGGAGTTATTGCTGGACGTTTAGCATGTTTTGAACTGCAGTCTGCTAGGGCCGAGAAAAGCACCGTAGGAGGTTCCAGGCATGTTCCCTCTTTCCAGGCAAAGGAAAAGGCTGAGAGCCAAAGTGACAGGGTCTGCTTGTGTGTCCTGTTAGGAGGTTTCAGACAAGCTATGCCTTTCATGCCTAGCTTCTTTACTTTGGGAGTTATTGCTGGACGTTTAGCATGTTTTGAACTGCAGTCTGCTAGGGCCGAGAAAAGCACCGTAGGAGGTTCCAGGCATGTTCCCTCTTTCCAGGCAAAGGAAAAGGCTGAGAGCCAAAGTGACAGGGTCTGCTTGTGTGTCCTGTTAGGAGGTTTCAGACAAGCTATGCCTTTCATGCCTAGCTTCTTTACTTTGGGAGTTATTGCTGGACGTTTAGCATGTTTTGAACTGCAGTCTGCTAGGGCCGAGAAAAGCACCGTAGGAGGTTCCAGGCATGTTCCCTCTTTCCAGGCAAAGGAAAAGGCTGAGAGCCAAAGTGACAGGGTCTGCTTGTGTGTCCTGTTAGGAGGTTTCAGACAAGCTATGCCTTTCATGCCTAGCTTCTTTACTTTGGGAGTTATTGCTGGACGTTTAGCATGTTTTGAACTGCAGTCTGCTAGGGCCGAGAAAAGCACCGTAGGAGGTTCCAGGCATGTTCCCTCTTTCCAGGCAAAGGAAAAGGCTGAGAGCCAAAGTGACAGGGTCTGCTTGTGTGTCCTGTTAGGAGGTTTCAGACAAGCTATGCCTTTCAGTCCTAGCTTCTTTACTTTGGGAGTTATTGCTGGACGTTTAGCATGTTTTGAACTGCAGTCTGCTAGGGCCGAGAAAAGCACCGTAGGAGGTTCCAGGCATGTTCCCTCTTTCCAGGCAAAGGAAAAGGCTGAGAGCCAAAGTGACAGGGTCTGCTTGTGTGTCCTGTTAGGAGGTTTCAGACAAGCTATGCCTTTCATGCCTAGCTTCTTTACTTTGGGAGTTATTGCTGGACGTTTAGCATGTTTTGAACTGCAGTCTGCTAGGGCCGAGAAAAGCACCGTAGGAGGTTCCAGGCATGTTCCCTCTTTCCAGGCAAAGGAAAAGGCTGAGAGCCAAAGTGACAGGGTCTGCTTGTGAGTCCTGTTAGGAGGTTTCAGACAAGCTATGCCTTCCATGCCTAGCTTCTTTACTTTGGGAGTTATTGCTGGACGTTTAGCATGTTTTGAACTGCAGTCTGCTAGGGCCGAGAAAAGCACCGTAGGAGGTAGCAGGTATGTTCCCTCTTTCCAGGCAAAGGAAAAGGCTGAGAGCCAAAGTGACAGGGTCTGCTTGTGTGTCCTGTTAGGAGGTTTCAGACAAGCTATGCCTTTCATGCCTAGCTTCTTTACTTTGGGAGTTATTGCTGGACGTTTAGCATGTTTTGAACTGCAGTCTGCTAGGGCCGAGAAAAGCACCGTAGGAGGTTCCAGGCATGTTCCCTCTTTCCAGGCAAAGGAAAAGGCTGAGAGCCAAAGTGACAGGGTCTGCTTGTGTGTCCTGTTAGGAGGTTTCAGACAAGCTATGCCTTTCATGCCTAGCTTCTTTACTTTGGGAGTTATTGCTGGACGTTTAGCATGTTTTGAACTGCAGTCTGCTAGGGCCGAGAAAAGCACCGTAGGAGGTTCCAGGCATGTTCCCTCTTTCCAGGCAAAGGAAAAGGCTGAGAGCCAAAGTGACAGGGTCTGCTTGTGTGTCCTGTTAGGAGGTTTCAGACAAGCTATGCCTTTCATGCCTAGCTTCTTTACTTTGGGAGTTATTGCTGGACGTTTAGCATGTTTTGAACTGCAGTCTGCTAGGGCCGAGAAAAGCACCGTAGGAGGTTCCAGGCATGTTCCCTCTTTCCAGGCAAAGGAAAAGGCTGAGAGCCAAAGTGACAGGGTCTGCTTGTGTGTCCTGTTAGGAGGTTTCAGACAAGCTATGCCTTTCATGCCTAGCTTCTTTACTTTGGGAGTTATTGCTGGACGTTTAGCATGTTTTGAACTGCAGTCTGCTAGGGCCGAGAAAAGCACCGTAGGAGGTTCCAGGCATGTTCCCTCTTTCCAGGCAAAGGAAAAGGCTGAGAGCCAAAGTGACAGGGTCTGCTTGTGTGTCCTGTTAGGAGGTTTCAGACAAGCTATGCCTTTCATGCCTAGCTTCTTTACTTTGGGAGTTATTGCTGGACGTTTAGCATGTTTTGAACTGCAGTCTGCTAGGGCCGAGAAAAGCACCGTAGGAGGTTCCAGGCATGTTCCCTCTTTCCAGGCAAAGGAAAAGGCTGAGAGCCAAAGTGACAGGGTCTGCTTGTGTGTCCTGTTAGGAGGTTTCAGACAAGCTATGCCTTTCAGTCCTAGCTTCTTTACTTTGGGAGTTATTGCTGGACGTTTAGCATGTTTTGAACTGCAGTCTGCTAGGGCCGAGAAAAGCACCGTAGGAGGTTCCAGGCATGTTCCCTCTTTCCAGGCAAAGGAAAAGGCTGAGAGCCAAAGTGACAGGGTCTGCTTGTGTGTCCTGTTAGGAGGTTTCAGACAAGCTATGCCTTTCATGCCTAGCTTCTTTACTTTGGGAGTTATTGCTGGACGTTTAGCATGTTTTGAACTGCAGTCTGCTAGGGCCGAGAAAAGCACTGTAGGAGGTAGCAGGTATGTTCCTTCTTTCCAGGCAAAGGAAAAGGCTGAGAGCCAAAGTGACAGGGTCTGCTTGTGTGTCCTGTTAGGAGGTTTCAGACAAGCTATGCCTTTCATGCCTAGCTTCTTTACTTTGGGAGTTATTGCTGGACGTTTAGCATGTTTTGAACTGCAGTCTGCTAGGGCCGAGAAAAGCACTGTAGGAGGTAGCAGGTATGTTCCCTCTTTCCAGGCAAAGGAAAAGGCTGAGAGCCAAAGTGACAGGGTCTGCTTGTGTGTCCTGTTAGGAGGTTTCAGACAAGCTATGCCTTTCATGCCTAGCTTCTTTACTTTGGGAGTTATTGCTGGACGTTTAGCATGTTTTGAACTGCAGTCTGCTAGGGCCGAGAAAAGCACCGTAGGAGGTTCCAGGCATGTTCCCTCTTTCCAGGCAAAGGAAAAGGCTGAGAGCCAAAGTGACAGGTTCTGCTTGTGTGTCCTGTTAGGAGGTTTCAGACAAGCTATGCCTTTCAGTCCTAGCTTCTTTACTTTGGGAGTTATTGCTGGACGTTTAGCATGTTTTGAACTGCAGTCTGCTAGGGCCGAGAAAAGCACCGTAGGAGGTTCCAGGCATGTTCCCTCTTTCCAGGCAAAGGAAAAGGCTGAGAGCCAAAGTGACAGGGTCTGCTTGTGTGTCCTGTTAGGAGGTTTCAGACAAGCTATGCCTTTCATGCCTAGCTTCTTTACTTTGGGAGTTATTGCTGGACGTTTAGCATGTTTTGAACTGCAGTCTGCTAGGGCCGAGAAAAGCACTGTAGGAGGTAGCAGGTATGTTCCTTCTTTCCAGGCAAAGGAAAAGGCTGAGAGCCAAAGTGACAGGGTCTGCTTGTGTGTCCTGTTAGGAGGTTTCAGACAAGCTATGCCTTTCATGCCTAGCTTCTTTACTTTGGGAGTTATTGCTGGACGTTTAGCATGTTTTGAACTGCAGTCTGCTAGGGCCGAGAAAAGCACTGTAGGAGGTAGCAGGTATGTTCCCTCTTTCCAGGCAAAGGAAAAGGCTGAGAGCCAAAGTGACAGGGTCTGCTTGTGTGTCCTGTTAGGAGGTTTCAGACAAGCTATGCCTTTCATGCCTAGCTTCTTTACTTTGGGAGTTATTGCTGGACGTTTAGCATGTTTTGAACTGCAGTCTGCTAGGGCCGAGAAAAGCACCGTAGGAGGTTCCAGGCATGTTCCCTCTTTCCAGGCAAAGGAAAAGGCTGAGAGCCAAAGTGACAGGGTCTGCTTGTGTGTCCTGTTAGGAGGTTTCAGACAAGCTATGCCTTTCAGTCCTAGCTTCTTTACTTTGGGAGTTATTGCTGGACGTTTAGCATGTTTTGAACTGCAGTCTGCTAGGGCCGAGAAAAGCACCGTAGGAGGTTCCAGGCATGTTCCCTCTTTCCAGGCAAAGGAAAAGGCTGAGAGCCAAAGTGACAGGGTCTGCTTGTGTGTCCTGTTAGGAGGTTTCAGACAAGCTATGCCTTTCAGTCCTAGCTTCTTTACTTTGGGAGTTATTGCTGGACGTTTAGCATGTTTTGAACTGCAGTCTGCTAGGGCCGAGAAAAGCACCGTAGGAGGTTCCAGGCATGTTCCCTCTTTCCAGGCAAAGGAAAAGGCTGAGAGCCAAAGTGACAGGGTCTGCTTGTGTGTCCTGTTAGGAGGTTTCAGACAAGCTATGCCTTTCATGCCTAGCTTCTTTACTTTGGGAGTTATTGCTGGACGTTTAGCATGTTTTGAACTGCAGTCTGCTAGGGCCGAGAAAAGCACTGTAGGAGGTAGCAGGTATGTTCCCTCTTTCCAGGCAAAGGAAAAGGCTGAGAGCCAAAGTGACAGGGTCTGCTTGTGTGTCCTGTTAGGAGGTTTCAGACAAGCTATGCCTTTCAGTCCTAGCTTCTTTACTTTGGGAGTTATTGCTGGACGTTTAGCATGTTTTGAACTGCAGTCTGCTAGGGCCGAGAAAAGCACCGTAGGAGGTTCCAGGCATGTTCCCTCTTTCCAGGCAAAGGAAAAGGCTGAGAGCCAAAGTGACAGGGTCTGCTTGTGTGTCCTGTTAGGAGGTTTCAGACAAGCTATGCCTTTCAGTCCTAGCTTCTTTACTTTGGGAGTTATTGCTGGACGTTTAGCATGTTTTGAACTGCAGTCTGCTAGGGCCGAGAAAAGCACCGTAGGAGGTTCCAGGCATGTTCCCTCTTTCCAGGCAAAGGAAAAGGCTGAGAGCCAAAGTGACAGGGTCTGCTTGTGTGTCCTGTTAGGAGGTTTCAGACAAGCTATGCCTTTCATGCCTAGCTTCTTTACTTTGGGAGTTATTGCTGGACGTTTAGCATGTTTTGAACTGCAGTCTGCTAGGGCCGAGAAAAGCACTGTAGGAGGTAGCAGGTATGTTCCCTCTTTCCAGGCAAAGGAAAAGGCTGAGAGCCAAAGTGACAGGGTCTGCTTGTGTGTCCTGTTAGGAGGTTTCAGACAAGCTATGCCTTTCAGTCCTAGCTTCTTTACTTTGGGAGTTATTGCTGGACGTTTAGCATGTTTTGAACTGCAGTCTGCTAGGGCCGAGAAAAGCACCGTAGGAGGTTCCAGGCATGTTCCCTCTTTCCAGGCAAAGGAAAAGGCTGAGAGCCAAAGTGACAGGGTCTGCTTGTGTGTCCTGTTAGGAGGTTTCAGACAAGCTGTGCCTTTCAGTCCTAGCTTCTTTACTTCGGGAGTTATTGCTGGACGTTTAGCATGTTTTGAACTGCAGTCTGCTAGGGCCGAGAAAAGCACCGTAGGAGGTTCCAGGCATGTTCCCTCTTTCCAGGTAAAGGAAAAGGCTGAGAGCCAAAGTGACAGGGTCTGCTTGTGTGTCCTGTTAGGAGGTTTCAGACAAGCTATGCCTTTCAGTCCTAGCTTCTTTACTTTGGGAGTTATTGCTGGACGTTTAGCATGTTTTGAACTGCAGTCTGCTAGGGCCGAGAAAAGCACCGTAGGAGGTTCCAGGCATGTTCCCTCTTTCCAGGCAAAGGAAAAGGCTGAGAGCCAAAGTGACAGGGTCTGCTTGTGTGTCCTGTTAGGAGGTTTCAGACAAGCTATGCCTTTCATGCCTAGCTTCTTTACTTTGGGAGTTATTGCTGGACGTTTAGCATGTTTTGAACTGCAGTCTGCTAGGGCCGATAAAAGCACTGTAGGAGGTTCCAGGCATGTTCCCTCTTTCCAGGCAAAGGAAAAGGCTGAGAGCCAAAGTGACAGGGTCTGCTTGTGTGTCCTGTTAGGAGGTTTCAGACAAGCTATGCCTTTCATGCCTAGCTTCTTTACTTTGGGAGTTATTGCTGGACGTTTAGCATGTTTTGAACTGCAGTCTGCTAGGGCCGAGAAAAGCACCGTAGGAGGTTCCAGGCATGTTCCCTCTTTCCAGGCAAAGGAAAAGGCTGAGAGCCAAAGTGACAGGGTCTGCTTGTGTGTCCTGTTAGGAGGTTTCAGACAAGCTATGCCTTTCATGCCTAGCTTCTTTACTTTGGGAGTTATTGCTGGACGTTTAGCATGTTTTGAACTGCAGTCTGCTAGGGCCGAGAAAAGCACCGTAGGAGGTTCCAGGCATGTTCCCTCTTTCCAGGCAAAGGAAAAGGCTGAGAGCCAAAGTGACAGGGTCTGCTTGTGTGTCCTGTTAGGAGGTTTCAGACAAGCTATGCCTTTCATGCCTAGCTTCTTTACTTTGGGAGTTATTGCTGGACGTTTAGCATGTTTTGAACTGCAGTCTGCTAGGGCCGAGAAAAGCACCGTAGGAGGTTCCAGGCATGTTCCCTCTTTCCAGGCAAAGGAAAAGGCTGAGAGCCAAAGTGACAGGGTCTGCTTGTGTGTCCTGTTAGGAGGTTTCAGACAAGCTATGCCTTTCATGCCTAGCTTCTTTACTTTGGGAGTTATTGCTGGACGTTTAGCATGTTTTGAACTGCAGTCTGCTAGGGCCGAGAAAAGCACCGTAGGAGGTTCCAGGCATGTTCCCTCTTTCCAGGCAAAGGAAAAGGCTGAGAGCCAAAGTGACAGGGTCTGCTTGTGTGTCCTGTTAGGAGGTTTCAGACAAGCTATGCCTTTCATGCCTAGCTTCTTTACTTTGGGAGTTATTGCTGGACGTTTAGCATGTTTTGAACTGCAGTCTGCTAGGGCCGAGAAAAGCACCGTAGGAGGTTCCAGGCATGTTCCCTCTTTCCAGGCAAAGGAAAAGGCTGAGAGCCAAAGTGACAGGGTCTGCTTGTGTGTCCTGTTAGGAGGTTTCAGACAAGCTATGCCTTTCAGGCCTAGCTTCTTTACTTTGGGAGTTATTGCTGGACGTTTAGCATGTTTTGAACTGCAGTCTGCTAGGGCCGAGAAAAGCACCGTAGGAGGTTCCAGGCATGTTCCCTCTTTCCAGGCAAAGGAAAAGGCTGAGAGCCAAAGTGACAGGGTCTGCTTGTGAGTCCTGTTAGGAGGTTTCAGACAAGCTATGCCTTCCATGCCTAGCTTCTTTACTTTGGGAGTTATTGCTGGACGTTTAGCATGTTTTGAACTGCAGTCTGCTAGGGCCGAGAAAAGCACCGTAGGAGGTTCCAGGCATGTTCCCTCTTTCCAGGCAAAGGAAAAGGCTGAGAGCCAAAGTGACAGGGTCTGATTGTGTGTCCTGTTAGGAGGTTTCAGACAAGCTATGCCTTTCATGCCTAGCTTCTTACTTTGGGAGTTATTGCTGGACGTTTAGCATGTTTTGAACTGCAGTCTGCTAGGGCCGAGAAAAGCACCGTAGGTGGTTCCAGGCATGTTCCCTCTTTCCAGGCAAAGGAAAAGGCTGAGAGCAAAGTGACAGGGTCTGCTTGTGTGTCCTGTTAGGAGGTTTCAGACAAGCTATGCCTTTCAGGCCTAGCTTCTTTACTTTGGGAGTTATTGCTGGACGTTTAGCATGTTTTGAACTGCAGTCTGCTAGGGCCGAGAAAAGCACCGTAGGAGGTTCCAGGCATGTTCCCTCTTTCCAGGCAAAGGAAAAGGCTGAGAGCCAAAGTGACAGGGTCTGCTTGTGTGTCCTGTTAGGAGGTTTCAGACAAGCTATGCCTTTCAGTCCTAGCTTCTTTACTTTGGGAGTTATTGCTGGACGTTTAGCATGTTTTGAACTGCAGTCTGCTAGGGCCGAGAAAAGCACCGTAGGAGGTTCCAGGCATGTTCCCTCTTTCCAGGCAAAGGAAAAGGCTGAGAGCCAAAGTGACAGGGTCTGCTTGTGTGTCCTGTTAGGAGGTTTCAGACAAGCTATGCCTTTCATGCCTAGCTTCTTTACTTTGGGAGTTATTGCTGGACGTTTAGCATGTTTTGAACTGCAGTCTGCTAGGGCCGAGAAAAGCACCGTAGGAGGTTCCAGGCATGTTCCCTCTTTCCAGGCAAAGGAAAAGGCTGAGAGCCAAAGTGACAGGGTCTGCTTGTGAGTCCTGTTAGGAGGTTTCAGACAAGCTATGCCTTTCATGCCTAGCTTCTTTACTTTGGGAGTTATTGCTGGACGTTTAGCATGTTTTGAACTGCAGTCTGCTAGGGCCGAGAAAAGCACCGTAGGAGGTTCCAGGCATGTTCCCTCTTTCCAGGCAAAGGAAAAGGCTGAGAGCCAAAGTGACAGGGTCTGCTTGTGTGTCCTGTTAGGAGGTTTCAGACAAGCTATGCCTTTCATGCCTAGCTTCTTTACTTTGGGAGTTATTGCTGGACGTTTAGCATGTTTTGAACTGCAGTCTGCTAGGGCCGAGAAAAGCACTGTAGGAGGTAGCAGGTATGTTCCCTCTTTCCAGGCAAAGGAAAAGGCTGAGAGCCAAAGTGACAGGGTCTGCTTGTGTGTCCTGTTAGGAGGTTTCAGACAAGCTATGCCTTTCAGTCCTAGCTTCTTTACTTTGGGAGTTATTGCTGGACGTTTAGCATGTTTTGAACTGCAGTCTGCTAGGGCCGAGAAAAGCACCGTAGGAGGTTCCAGGCATGTTCCCTCTTTCCAGGCAAAGGAAAAGGCTGAGAGCCAAAGTGACAGGGTCTGCTTGTGTGTCCTGTTAGGAGGTTTCAGACAAGCTATGCCTTTCAGTCCTAGCTTCTTTACTTTGGGAGTTATTGCTGGACGTTTAGCATGTTTTGAACTGCAGTCTGCTAGGGCCGGAGAAAAGCACCGTAGGAGGTTCCAGGCATGTTCCCTCTTTCCAGGCAAAGGAAAAGGCTGAGAGCCAAAGTGACAGGGTCTGCTTGTGTGTCCTGTTAGGAGGTTTCAGACAAGCTATGCCTTTCATGCCTAGCTTCTTTACTTTGGGAGTTATTGCTGGACGTTTAGCATGTTTTGAACTGCAGTCTGCTAGGGCCGAGAAAAGCACTGTAGGAGGTAGCAGGTATGTTCCCTCTTTCCAGGCAAAGGAAAAGGCTGAGAGCCAAAGTGACAGGGTCTGCTTGTGTGTCCTGTTAGGAGGTTTCAGACAAGCTATGCCTTTCAGTCCTAGCTTCTTTACTTTGGGAGTTATTGCTGGACGTTTAGCATGTTTTGAACTGCAGTCTGCTAGGGCCGAGAAAAGCACCGTAGGAGGTTCCAGGCATGTTCCCTCTTTCCAGGCAAAGGAAAAGGCTGAGAGCCAAAGTGACAGGGTCTGCTTGTGTGTCCTGTTAGGAGGTTTCAGACAAGCTATGCCTTTCATGCCTAGCTTCTTTACTTTGGGAGTTATTGCTGGACGTTTAGCATGTTTTGAACTGCAGTCTGCTAGGGCCGAGAAAAGCACCGTAGGAGGTTCCAGGCATGTTCCCTCTTTCCAGGCAAAGGAAAAGGCTGAGAGCCAAAGTGACAGGGTCTGCTTGTGTGTCCTGTTAGGAGGTTTCAGACAAGCTATGCCTTTCATGCCTAGCTTCTTTACTTTGGGAGTTATTGCTGGACGTTTAGCATGTTTTGAACTGCAGTCTGCTAGGGCCGAGAAAAGCACCGTAGGAGGTTCCAGGCATGTTCCCTCTTTCCAGGCAAAGGAAAAGGCTGAGAGCCAAAGTGACAGGGTCTGCTTGTGTGTCCTGTTAGGAGGTTTCAGACAAGCTATGCCTTTCATGCCTAGCTTCTTTACTTTGGGAGTTATTGCTGGACGTTTAGCATGTTTTGAACTGCAGTCTGCTAGGGCCGAGAAAAGCACCGTAGGAGGTTCCAGGCATGTTCCCTCTTTCCAGGCAAAGGAAAAGGCTGAGAGCCAAAGTGACAGGGTCTGCTTGTGTGTCCTGTTAGGAGGTTTCAGACAAGCTATGCCTTTCATGCCTAGCTTCTTTACTTTGGGAGTTATTGCTGGACGTTTAGCATGTTTTGAACTGCAGTCTGCTAGGGCCGAGGAAAGCACTGTAGGAGGTAGCATGTATGTTCCTTCTTTCCAGGCAAAGGAAAGGAAAAGGCTGAGAGCCAAAGTGACAGGGTCTGCTTGTGTGTCCTGTTAGGAGGTTTCAGACAAGCTATGCCTTTCATGCCTAGCTTCTTTACTTTGGGAGTTATTGCTGGACGTTTAGCATGTTTTGAACTGCAGTCTGCTAGGGCCGAGAAAAGCACCGTAGGAGGTTCCAGGCATGTTCCCTCTTTCCAGGCAAAGGAAAAGGCTGAGAGCCAAAGTGACAGGGTCTGCTTGTGTGTCCTGTTAGGAGGTTTCAGACAAGCTATGCCTTTCAGTCCTAGCTTCTTTACTTTGGGAGTTATTGCTGGACGTTTAGCATGTTTTGAACTGCAGTCTGCTAGGGCCGAGAAAAGCACTGTAGGAGGTAGCAGGTATGTTCCCTCTTTCCAGGCAAAGGAAAAGGCTGAGAGCCAAAGTGACAGGGTCTGCTTGTGTGTCCTGTTAGGAGGTTTCAGACAAGCTATGCCTTTCATGCCTAGCTTCTTTACTTTGGGAGTTATTGCTGGACGTTTAGCATGTTTTGAACTGCAGTCTGCTAGGGCCGAGAAAAGCACCGTAGGAGGTTCCAGGCATGTTCCCTCTTTCCAGGCAAAGGAAAAGGCTGAGAGCCAAAGTGACAGGGTCTGCTTGTGTGTCCTGTTAGGAGGTTTCAGACAAGCTATGCCTTTCATGCCTAGCTTCTTTACTTTGGGAGTTATTGCTGGACGTTTAGCATGTTTTGAACTGCAGTCTGCTAGGGCCGAGAAAAGCACCGTAGGAGGTTCCAGGCATGTTCCCTCTTTCCAGGCAAAGGAAAAGGCTGAGAGCCAAAGTGACAGGGTCTGCTTGTGTGTCCTGTTAGGAGGTTTCAGACAAGCTATGCCTTTCAGTCCTAGCTTCTTTACTTTGGGAGTTATTGCTGGACGTTTAGCATGTTTTGAACTGCAGTCTGCTAGGGCCGAGAAAAGCACCGTAGGAGGTTCCAGGCATGTTCCCTCTTTCCAGGCAAAGGAAAAGGCTGAGAGCCAAAGTGACAGGGTCTGCTTGTGAGTCCTGTTAGGAGGTTTCAGACAAGCTATGCCTTTCATGCCTAGCTTCTTTACTTTGGGAGTTATTGCTGGACGTTTAGCATGTTTTGAACTGCAGTCTGCTAGGGCCGAGAAAAGCACCGTAGGAGGTTCCAGGCATGTTCCCTCTTTCCAGGCAAAGGAAAAGGCTGAGAGCCAAAGTGACAGGGTCTGCTTGTGTGTCCTGTTAGGAGGTTTCAGACAAGCTATGCCTTTCATGCCTAGCTTCTTTACTTTGGGAGTTATTGCTGGACGTTTAGCATGTTTTGAACTGCAGTCTGCTAGGGCCGAGAAAAGCACCGTAGGAGGTTCCAGGCATGTTCCCTCTTTCCAGGCAAAGGAAAAGGCTGAGAGCCAAAGTGACAGGGTCTGCTTGTGTGTCCTGTTAGGAGGTTTCAGACAAGCTATGCCTTTCAGTCCTAGCTTCTTTACTTTGGGAGTTATTGCTGGACGTTTAGCATGTTTTGAACTGCAGTCTGCTAGGGCAGAGAAAAGCACCGTAGGAGGTTCCAGGCATGTTCCCTCTTTCCAGGCAAAGGAAAAGGCTGAGAGCCAAAGTGACAGGGTCTGCTTGTGTGTCCTGTTAGGAGGTTTCAGACAAGCTATGCCTTTCATGCCTAGCTTCTTTACTTTGGGAGTTATTGCTGGACGTTTAGCATGTTTTGAACTGCAGTCTGCTAGGGCCGAGAAAAGCACCGTAGGAGGTTCCAGGCATGTTCCCTCTTTCCAGGCAAAGGAAAAGGCTGAGAGCCAAAGTGACAGGGTCTGCTTGTGAGTCCTGTTAGGAGGTTTCAGACAAGCTATGCCTTTCATGCCTAGCTTCTTTACTTTGGGAGTTATTGCTGGACGTTTAGCATGTTTTGAACTGCAGTCTGCTAGGGCCGAGAAAAGCACCGTAGGAGGTTCCAGGCATGTTCCCTCTTTCCAGGCAAAGGAAAAGGCTGAGAGCCAAAGTGACAGGGTCTGCTTGTGTGTCCTGTTAGGAGGTTTCAGACAAGCTATGCCTTTCATGCCTAGCTTCTTTACTTTGGGAGTTATTGCTGGACGTTTAGCATGTTTTGAACTGCAGTCTGCTAGGGCCGAGAAAAGCACCGTAGGAGGTTCCAGGCATGTTCCCTCTTTCCAGGCAAAGGAAAAGGCTGAGAGCCAAAGTGACAGGGTCTGCTTGTGTGTCCTGTTAGGAGGTTTCAGACAAGCTATGCCTTTCATGCCTAGCTTCTTTACTTTGGGAGTTATTGCTGGACGTTTAGCATGTTTTGAACTGCAGTCTGCTAGGGCCGAGAAAAGCACCGTAGGAGGTTCCAGGCATGTTCCCTCTTTCCAGGCAAAGGAAAAGGCTGAGAGCCAAAGTGACAGGGTCTGCTTGTGTGTCCTGTTAGGAGGTTTCAGACAAGCTATGCCTTTCAGTCCTAGCTTCTTTACTTTGGGAGTTATTGCTGGACGTTTAGCATGTTTTGAACTGCAGTCTGCTAGGGCCGAGAAAAGCACCGTAGGAGGTTCCAGGCATGTTCCCTCTTTCCAGGCAAAGGAAAAGGCTGAGAGCCAAAGTGACAGGGTCTGCTTGTGAGTCCTGTTAGGAGGTTTCAGACAAGCTATGCCTTTCATGCCTAGCTTCTTTACTTTGGGAGTTATTGCTGGACGTTTAGCATGTTTTGAACTGCAGTCTGCTAGGGCCGAGAAAAGCACCGTAGGAGGTTCCAGGCATGTTCCCTCTTTCCAGGCAAAGGAAAAGGCTGAGAGCCAAAGTGACAGGGTCTGCTTGTGTGTCCTGTTAGGAGGTTTCAGACAAGCTATGCCTTTCATGCCTAGCTTCTTTACTTTGGGAGTTATTGCTGGACGTTTAGCATGTTTTGAACTGCAGTCTGCTAGGGCCGAGAAAAGCACCGTAGGAGGTTCCAGGCATGTTCCCTCTTTCCAGGCAAAGGAAAAGGCTGAGAGCCAAAGTGACAGGGTCTGCTTGTGTGTCCTGTTAGGAGGTTTCAGACAAGCTATGCCTTTCAGTCCTAGCTTCTTTACTTTGGGAGTTATTGCTGGACGTTTAGCATGTTTTGAACTGCAGTCTGCTAGGGCAGAGAAAAGCACCGTAGGAGGTTCCAGGCATGTTCCCTCTTTCCAGGCAAAGGAAAAGGCTGAGAGCCAAAGTGACAGGGTCTGCTTGTGTGTCCTGTTAGGAGGTTTCAGACAAGCTATGCCTTTCATGCCTAGCTTCTTTACTTTGGGAGTTATTGCTGGACGTTTAGCATGTTTTGAACTGCAGTCTGCTAGGGCCGAGAAAAGCACCGTAGGAGGTTCCAGGCATGTTCCCTCTTTCCAGGCAAAGGAAAAGGCTGAGAGCCAAAGTGACAGGGTCTGCTTGTGAGTCCTGTTAGGAGGTTTCAGACAAGCTATGCCTTTCATGCCTAGCTTCTTTACTTTGGGAGTTATTGCTGGACGTTTAGCATGTTTTGAACTGCAGTCTGCTAGGGCCGAGAAAAGCACCGTAGGAGGTTCCAGGCATGTTCCCTCTTTCCAGGCAAAGGAAAAGGCTGAGAGCCAAAGTGACAGGGTCTGCTTGTGTGTCCTGTTAGGAGGTTTCAGACAAGCTATGCCTTTCATGCCTAGCTTCTTTACTTTGGGAGTTATTGCTGGACGTTTAGCATGTTTTGAACTGCAGTCTGCTAGGGCCGAGAAAAGCACCGTAGGAGGTTCCAGGCATGTTCCCTCTTTCCAGGCAAAGGAAAAGGCTGAGAGCCAAAGTGACAGGGTCTGCTTGTGTGTCCTGTTAGGAGGTTTCAGACAAGCTATGCCTTTCATGCCTAGCTTCTTTACTTTGGGAGTTATTGCTGGACGTTTAGCATGTTTTGAACTGCAGTCTGCTAGGGCCGAGAAAAGCACCGTAGGAGGTTCCAGGCATGTTCCCTCTTTCCAGGCAAAGGAAAAGGCTGAGAGCCAAAGTGACAGGGTCTGCTTGTGTGTCCTGTTAGGAGGTTTCAGACAAGCTATGCCTTTCATGCCTAGCTTCTTTACTTTGGGAGTTATTGCTGGACGTTTAGCATGTTTTGAACTGCAGTCTGCTAGGGCAGAGAAAAGCACCGTAGGAGGTTCCAGGCATGTTCCCTCTTTCCAGGCAAAGGAAAAGGCTGAGAGCCAAAGTGACAGGGTCTGCTTGTGTGTCCTGTTAGGAGGTTTCAGACAAGCTATGCCTTTCATGCCTAGCTTCTTTACTTTGGGAGTTATTGCTGGACGTTTAGCATGTTTTGAACTGCAGTCTGCTAGGGCCGAGAAAAGCACCGTAGGAGGTTCCAGGCATGTTCCCTCTTTCCAGGCAAAGGAAAAGGCTGAGAGCCAAAGTGACAGGGTCTGCTTGTGAGTCCTGTTAGGAGGTTTCAGACAAGCTATGCCTTTCATGCCTAGCTTCTTTACTTTGGGAGTTATTGCTGGACGTTTAGCATGTTTTGAACTGCAGTCTGCTAGGGCCGAGAAAAGCACCGTAGGAGGTTCCAGGCATGTTCCCTCTTTCCAGGCAAAGGAAAAGGCTGAGAGCCAAAGTGACAGGGTCTGCTTGTGTGTCCTGTTAGGAGGTTTCAGACAAGCTATGCCTTTCATGCCTAGCTTCTTTACTTTGGGAGTTATTGCTGGACGTTTAGCATGTTTTGAACTGCAGTCTGCTAGGGCCGAGAAAAGCACCGTAGGAGGTTCCAGGCATGTTCCCTCTTTCCAGGCAAAGGAAAAGGCTGAGAGCCAAAGTGACAGGGTCTGCTTGTGTGTCCTGTTAGGAGGTTTCAGACAAGCTATGCCTTTCATGCCTAGCTTCTTTACTTTGGGAGTTATTGCTGGACGTTTAGCATGTTTTGAACTGCAGTCTGCTAGGGCCGAGAAAAGCACTGTAGGAGGTAGCAGGTATGTTTCCTCTTTCCAGGCAAAGGAAAAGGCTGAGAGCCAAAGTGACAGGGTCTGCTTGTGTGTCCTGTTAGGAGGTTTCAGACAAGCTATGCCTTTCATGCCTAGCTTCTTTACTTTGGGAGTTATTGCTGGATGTTTAGCATGTTTTGAACTTCAGTCTGCTAGGGCCGAGAAAAGCACCGTAGGAGGTTCCAGGCATGTTCCCTCTTTCCAGGCAAAGGAAAAGGCTGAGAGCCAAAGTGACAGGGTCTGCTGTGTGTCCTGTTAGGAGGTTTCAGACAAGCTATGCCTTTCATGCCTAGCTTCTTTACTTTGGGAGTTATTGCTGGACGTTTAGCATGTTTTGAACTGCAGTCTGCTAGGGCCGAGAAAAGCACCGTAGGAGGTTCCAGGCATGTTCCCTCTTTCCAGGCAAAGGAAAAGGCTGAGAGCCAAAGTGACAGGGTCTGCTTGTGTGTCCTGTTAGGAGGTTTCAGACAAGCTATGCCTTTCATGCCTAGCTTCTTTACTTTGGGAGTTATTGCTGGACGTTTAGCATGTTTTGAACTGCAGTCTGCTAGGGCCGAGAAAAGCACCGTAGGAGGTTCCAGGCATGTTCCCTCTTTCCAGGCAAAGGAAAAGGCTGAGAGCCAAAGGGACAGGGTCTGCTTGTGTGTCCTGTTAGGAGGTTTCAGACAAGCTATGCCTTTCATGCCTAGCTTCTTTACTTTGGGAGTTATTGCTGGACGTTTAGCATGTTTTGAACTGCAGTCTGCTAGGGCCGAGAAAAGCACCGTAGGAGGTTCCAGGCATGTTCCCTCTTTCCAGGCAAAGGAAAAGGCTGAGAGCCAAAGTGACAGGGTCTGCTTGTGTGTCCTGTTAGGAGGTTTCAGACAAGCTATGCCTTTCATGCCTAGCTTCTTTACTTTGGGAGTTATTGCAGGACGTTTAGCATGTTTTGAACTGCAGTCTGCTAGGGCCGAGAAAAACATGCTAAACGTCCAGCAATAACTCCCAAAGTAAAGAAGCTAGGCATGAAAGGCATAGCTTGTCTGAAACCTCCTAACAGGACACACAAGCAGACCCTGTCACTTTGGCTCTCAGCCTTTTCCTTTGCCTGGAAAGAGGGAACATGCCTGGAACCTCCTACGGTGCTTTTCTCGGCCCTAGCAGACTGCAGTTCAAAACATGCTAAACGTCCAGCAATAACTCCCAAAGTAAAGAAGCTAGGCATGAAAGGCATAGCTTGTCTGAAACCTCCTAACAGGACACACAAGCAGACCCTGTCACTTTGGCTCTCAGCCTTTTCCTTTGCCTGGAAAGAGGGAACATGCCTGGAACCTCCTACGGTGCTTTTCTCAGCCCTAGCAGACTGCAGTTCAAAACATGCTAAACGTCCAGCAATAACTCCCAAAGTAAAGAAGCTAGGACTGAAAGGCATAGCTTGTCTGAAACCTCCAAACAGGACACACAAGCAGACCCTGTCACTTTGGCTCTCAGCCTTTTCCTTTGCCTGGAAAGAGGGAACATGCCTGGAACCTCCTACGGTGCTTTTCTCGGCCCTAGCAGACTGCAGTTCAAAACATGCTAAACGTCCAGCAATAACTCCCAAAGTAAAGAAGCTAGGCATGAAAGGCATAGCTTGTCTGAAACCTCCTAACAGGACACACAAGCAGACCCTGTCACTTTGGCTCTCAGCCTTTTCCTTTGCCTGGAAAGAGGGAACATGCCTGGAACCTCCTACGGTGCTTTTCTCGGCCCTAGCAGACTGCAGTTCAAAACATGCTAAACGTCCAGCAATAACTCCCAAAGTAAAGAAGCTAGGCATGAAAGGCATAGCTTGTCTGAAACCTCCTAACAGGACACACAAGCAGACCCTGTCACTTTGGCTCTCAGCCTTTTCCTTTGCCTGGAATGAGGGAACATACCTGCTACCTCCTACAGTGCTTTTCTCGGCCCTAGCAGACTGCAGTTCAAAACATGCTAAACGTCCAGCAATAACTCCCAAAGTAAAGAAGCTAGGCATGAAAGGCATAGCTTGTCTGAAACCTCCTAACAGGACACACAAGCAGACCCTGTCACTTTGGCTCTCAGCCTTTTCCTTTGCCTGGAAAGAGGGAACATACCTGCTACCTCCTACAGTGCTTTTCTCGGCCCTAGCAGACTGCAGTTCAAAACATGCTAAACGTCCAGCAATAACTCCCAAAGTAAAGAAGCTAGGCATGAAAGGCATAGCTTGTCTGAAACCTCCTAACAGGACACACAAGCAGACCCTGTCACTTTGGCTCTCAGCCTTTTCCTTTGCCTGGAAAGAGGGAACATGCCTGGAACCTCCTACGGTGCTTTTCTCGGCCCTAGCAGACTGCAGTTCAAAACATGCTAAACGTCCAGCAATAACTCCCAAAGTAAAGAAGCTAGGCATGAAAGGCATAGCTTGTCTGAAACCTCCTAACAGGACACACAAGCAGACCCTGTCACTTTGGCTCTCAGCCTTTTCCTTTGCCTGGAAAGAGGGAACATACCTGCTACCTCCTACGGTGCTTTTCTCGGCCCTAGCAGACTGCAGTTCAAAACATGCTAAACGTCCAGCAATAACTCCCAAAGTAAAGAAGCTAGGACTGAAAGGCATAGCTTGTCTGAAACCTCCTAACAGGACACACAAGCAGACCCTGTCACTTTGGCTCTCAGCCTTTTCCTTTGCCTGGAAAGAGGGAACATGCCTGGAACCTCCTACGGTGCTTTTCTCGGCCCTAGCAGACTGCAGTTCAAAACATGCTAAACGTCCAGCAATAACTTCCAAAGTAAAGAAGCTAGGCATGAAAGGCATAGCTTGTCTGAAACCTCCTAACAGGACACACAAGCAGACCCTGTCACTTTGGCTCTCAGCCTTTTCCTTTGCCTGGAAAGAGGGAACATGCCTGGAACCTCCTACGGTGCTTTTCTCGGCCTTAGCAGACTGCAGTTCAAAACATGCTAAACGTCCAGCAATAACTCCCAAAGTAAAGAAGCTAGGCATGAAAGGCATAGCTTGTCTGAAACCTCCTAACAGGACACACAAGCAGACCCTGTCACTTTGGCTCTCAGCCTTTTCCTTTGCCTGGAAAGAGGGAACATGCCTGGAACCTCCTACGGTGCTTTTCTCGGCCCTAGCAGACTGCAGTTCAAAACATGCTAAACGTCCAGCAATAACTCCCAAAGTAAAGAAGCTAGGACTGAAAGGCATAGCTTGTCTGAAACCTCCAAACAGGACACACAAGCAGACCCTGTCACTTTGGCTCTCAGCCTTTTCCTTTGCCTGGAAAGAGGGAACATGCCTGGAACCTCCTACGGTGCTTTTCTCGGCCCTAGCAGACTGCAGTTCAAAACATGCTAAACGTCCAGCAATAACTCCCAAAGTAAAGAAGCTAGGACTGAAAGGCATAGCTTGTCTGAAACCTCCTAACAGGACACACAAGCAGACCCTGTCACTTTGGCTCTCAGCCTTTTCCTTTGCCTGGAAAGAGGGAACATGCCTGGAACCTCCTACGGTGCTTTTCTCGGCCCTAGCAGACTGCAGTTCAAAACATGCTAAACGTCCAGCAATAACTCCCAAAGTAAAGAAGCTAGGCATGAAAGGCATAGCTTGTCTGAAACCTCCTAACAGGACACACAAGCAGACCCTGTCACTTTGGCTCTCAGCCTTTTCCTTTGCCTGGAATGAGGGAACATACCTGCTACCTCCTACAGTGCTTTTCTCGGCCCTAGCAGACTGCAGTTCAAAACATGCTAAACGTCCAGCAATAACTCCCAAAGTAAAGAAGCTAGGCATGAAAGGCATAGCTTGTCTGAAACCTCCTAACAGGACACACAAGCAGACCCTGTCACTTTGGCTCTCAGCCTTTTCCTTTGCCTGGAAAGAGGGAACATGCCTGGAACCTCCTACGGTGCTTTTCTCGGCCCTAGCAGACTGCAGTTCAAAACATGCTAAACGTCCAGCAATAACTCCCAAAGTAAAGAAGCTAGGCATGAAAGGCATAGCTTGTCTGAAACCTCCTAACAGGACACACAAGCAGACCCTGTCACTTTGGCTCTCAGCCTTTTCCTTTGCCTGGAATGAGGGAACATACCTGCTACCTCCTACAGTGCTTTTCTCGGCCCTAGCAGACTGCAGTTCAAAACATGCTAAACGTCCAGCAATAACTCCCAAAGTAAAGAAGCTAGGCATGAAAGGCATAGCTTGTCTGAAACCTCCTAACAGGACACACAAGCAGACCCTGTCACTTTGGCTCTCAGCCTTTTCCTTTGCCTGGAAAGAGGGAACATGCCTGGAACCTCCTACGGTGCTTTTCTCGGCCCTAGCAGACTGCAGTTCAAAACATGCTAAACGTCCAGCAATAACTCCCAAAGTAAAGAAGCTAGGACTGAAAGGCATAGCTTGTCTGAAACCTCCTAACAGGACACACAAGCAGACCCTGTCACTTTGGCTCTCAGCCTTTTCCTTTGCCTGGAAAGAGGGAACATGCCTGGAACCTCCTACGGTGCTTTTCTCGGCCCTAGCAGACTGCAGTTCAAAACATGCTAAACGTCCAGCAATAACTCCCAAAGTAAAGAAGCTAGGCATGAAAGGCATAGCTTGTCTGAAACCTCCTAACAGGACACACAAGCAGACCCTGTCACTTTGGCTCTCAGCCTTTTCCTTTGCCTGGAAAGAGGGAACATACCTGCTACCTCCTACGGTGCTTTTCTCGGCCCTAGCAGACTGCAGTTCAAAACATGCTAAACGTCCAGCAATAACTCCCAAAGTAAAGAAGCTAGGCATGAAAGGCATAGCTTGTCTGAAACCTCCTAACAGGACACACAAGCAGACCCTGTCACTTTGGCTCTCAGCCTTTTCCTTTGCCTGGAAAGAGGGAACATGCCTGGAACCACCTACGGTGCTTTTCTCGGCCCTAGCAGACTGCAGTTCAAAACATGCTAAACGTCCAGCAATAACTCCCAAAGTAAAGAAGCTAGGACTGAAAGGCATAGCTTGTCTGAAACCTCCTAACAGGACACACAAGCAGACCCTGTCACTTTGGCTCTCAGCCTTTTCCTTTGCCTGGAAAGAGGGAACATGCCTGGAACCTCCTACGGTGCTTTTCTCGGCCCTAGCAGACTGCAGTTCAAAACATGCTAAACGTCCAGCAATAACTCCCAAAGTAAAGAAGCTAGGCATGAAAGGAATAGCTTGTCTGAAACCTCCTAACAGGACTCACAAGCAGACCCTGTCACTTTGGCTCTCAGCCTTTTCCTTTGCCTGGAAAGAGGGAACATGCCTGGAACCTCCTACGGTGCTTTTCTCGGCCCTAGCAGACTGCAGTTCAAAACATGCTAAACGTCCAGCAATAACTCCCAAAGTAAAGAAGCTAGGACTGAAAGGCATAGCTTGTCTGAAACCTCCTAACAGGACTCACAAGCAGACCCTGTCACTTTGGCTCTCAGCCTTTTCCTTTGCCTGGAAAGAGGGAACATGCCTGGAACCTCCTACGGTGCTTTTCTCGGCCCTAGCAGACTGCAGTTCAAAACATGCTAAACGTCCAGCAATAACTCCCAAAGTAAAGAAGCTAGGCATGAAAGGCATAGCTTGTCTGAAACCTCCTAACAGGACACACAAGCAGACCCTGTCACTTTGGCTCTCAGCCTTTTCCTTTGCCTGGAAAGAGGGAACATGCCTGGAACCTCCTACGGTGCTTTTCTCGGCCCTAGCAGACTGCAGTTCAAAACATGCTAAACGTCCAGCAATAACTCCCAAAGTAAAGAAGCTAGGACTGAAAGGCATAGCTTGTCTGAAACCTCCTAACAGGACTCACAAGCAGACCCTGTCACTTTGGCTCTCAGCCTTTTCCTTTGCCTGGAAAGAGGGAACATGCCTGGAACCTCCTACGGTGCTTTTCTCGGCCCTAGCAGACTGCAGTTCAAAACATGCTAAACGTCCAGCAATAACTCCCAAAGTAAAGAAGCTAGGCATGAAAGGCATAGCTTGTCTGAAACCTCCTAACAGGACACACAAGCAGACCCTGTCACTTTGGCTCTCAGCCTTTTCCTTTGCCTGGAAAGAGGGAACATGCCTGGAACCTCCTACGGTGCTTTTCTCGGCCCTAGCAGACTGCAGTTCAAAACATGCTAAACGTCCAGCAATAACTCCCAAAGTAAAGAAGCTAGGCATGAAAGGCATAGCTTGTCTGAAACCTCCTAACAGGACACACAAGCAGACCCTGTCACTTTGGCTCTCAGCCTTTTCCTTTGCCTGGAAAGAGGGAACATACCTGCTACCTCCTACAGTGCTTTTCTCGGCCCTAGCAGACTGCAGTTCAAAACATGCTAAACGTCCAGCAATAACTCCCAAAGTATAGAGGCTAGGACTGAAAGGCATAGCTTGTCTGAAACCTCCTAACAGGACACACAAGCAGACCCTGTCACTTTGGCTCTCAGCCTTTTCCTTTGCCTGGAAAGAGGGAACATGCCTGGAACCTCCTACGGTGCTTTTCTCGGCCCTAGCAGACTGCAGTTCAAAACATGCTAAACGTCCAGCAATAACTCCCAAAGTAAAGAAGCTAGGCATGAAAGGCATAGCTTGTCTGAAACCTCCTAACAGGACACACAAGCAGACCCTGTCACTTTGGCTCTCAGCCTTTTCCTTTGCCTGGAAAGAAGGAACATACCTGCTACCTCCTACAGTGCTTTTCTCGGCCCTAGCAGACTGCAGTTCAAAACATGCTAAACGTCCAGCAATAACTCCCAAAGTAAAGAAGCTAGGCATGAAAGGCATAGCTTGTCTGAAACCTCCTAACAGGACACACAAGCAGACCCTGTCACTTTGGCTCTCAGCCTTTTCCTTTGCCTGGAAAGAGGGAACATGCCTGGAAGCTCCTACGGTGCTTTTCTCGGCCCTAGCAGACTGCAGTTCAAAACATGCTAAACGTCCAGCAATAACTCCCAAAGTAAAGAAGCTAGGACTGAAAGGCATAGCTTGTCTGAAACCTCCTAACAGGACACACAAGCAGACCCTGTCACTTTGGCTCTCAGCCTTTTCCTTTGCCTGGAAAGAGGGAACATGCCTGGAACCTCCTACGGTGCTTTACTCGGCCCTAGCAGACTGCAGTTCAAAACATGCTAAACGTCCAGCAATAACTCCCAAAGTAAAGAAGCTAGGCATGAAAGGCATAGCTTGTCTGAAACCTCCTAACAGGACACACAAGCAGACCCTGTCACTTTGGCTCTCAGCCTTTTCCTTTGCCTGGAAAGAGGGAACATGCCTGGAACCTCCTACGGTGCTTTTCTCGGCCCTAGCAGACTGCAGTTCAAAACATGCTAAACGTCCAGCAATAACTCCCAAAGTAAAGAAGCTAGGACTGAAAGGCATAGCTTGTCTGAAACCTCCTAACAGGACTCACAAGCAGACCCTGTCACTTTGGCTCTCAGCCTTTTCCTTTGCCTGGAAAGAGGGAACATGCCTGGAACCTCCTACGGTGCTTTTCTCGGCCCTAGCAGACTGCAGTTCAAAACATGCTAAACGTCCAGCAATAACTCCCAAAGTAAAGAAGCTAGGCATGAAAGGCATAGCTTGTCTGAAACCTCCTAACAGGACACACAAGCAGACCCTGTCACTTTGGCTCTCAGCCTTTTCCTTTGCCTGGAAAGAGGGAACATGCCTGGAACCTCCTACGGTGCTTTTCTCGGCCCTAGCAGACTGCAGTTCAAAACATGCTAAACGTCCAGCAATAACTCCCAAAGTAAAGAAGCTAGGCATGAAAGGCATAGCTTGTCTGAAACCTCCTAACAGGACACACAAGCAGACCCTGTCACTTTGGCTCTCAGCCTTTTCCTTTGCCTGGAAAGAGGGAACATACCTGCTACCTCCTACAGTGCTTTTCTCGGCCCTAGCAGACTGCAGTTCAAAACATGCTAAACGTCCAGCAATAACTCCCAAAGTATAGAGGCTAGGACTGAAAGGCATAGCTTGTCTGAAACCTCCTAACAGGACACACAAGCAGACCCTGTCACTTTGGCTCTCAGCCTTTTCCTTTGCCTGGAAAGAGGGAACATGCCTGGAACCTCCTACGGTGCTTTTCTCGGCCCTAGCAGACTGCAGTTCAAAACATGCTAAACGTCCAGCAATAACTCCCAAAGTAAAGAAGCTAGGCATGAAAGGCATAGCTTGTCTGAAACCTCCTAACAGGACACACAAGCAGACCCTGTCACTTTGGCTCTCAGCCTTTTCCTTTGCCTGGAAAGAAGGAACATACCTGCTACCTCCTACAGTGCTTTTCTCGGCCCTAGCAGACTGCAGTTCAAAACATGCTAAACGTCCAGCAATAACTCCCAAAGTAAAGAAGCTAGGCATGAAAGGCATAGCTTGTCTGAAACCTCCTAACAGGACACACAAGCAGACCCTGTCACTTTGGCTCTCAGCCTTTTCCTTTGCCTGGAAAGAGGGAACATGCCTGGAAGCTCCTACGGTGCTTTTCTCGGCCCTAGCAGACTGCAGTTCAAAACATGCTAAACGTCCAGCAATAACTCCCAAAGTAAAGAAGCTAGGACTGAAAGGCATAGCTTGTCTGAAACCTCCTAACAGGACACACAAGCAGACCCTGTCACTTTGGCTCTCAGCCTTTTCCTTTGCCTGGAAAGAGGGAACATGCCTGGAACCTCCTACGGTGCTTTTCTCGGCCCTAGCAGACTGCAGTTCAAAACATGCTAAACGTCCAGCAATAACTCCCAAAGTAAAGAAGCTAGGCATGAAAGGCATAGCTTGTCTGAAACCTCCTAACAGGACACACAAGCAGACCCTGTCACTTTGGCTCTCAGCCTTTTCCTTTGCCTGGAATGAGGGAACATACCTGCTACCTCCTACAGTGCTTTTCTCGGCCCTAGCAGACTGCAGTTCAAAACATGCTAAACGTCCAGCAATAACTCCCAAAGTAAAGAAGCTAGGCATGAAAGGCATAGCTTGTCTGAAACCTCCTAACAGGACACACAAGCAGACCCTGTCACTTTGGCTCTCAGCCTTTTCCTTTGCCTGGAAAGAGGGAACATGCCTGGAACCTCCTACGGTGCTTTTCTCGGCCCTAGCAGACTGCAGTTCAAAACATGCTAAACGTCCAGCAATAACTCCCAAAGTAAAGAAGCTAGGCATGAAAGGCATAGCTTGTCTGAAACCTCCTAACAGGACACACAAGCAGACCCTGTCACTTTGGCTCTCAGCCTTTTCCTTTGCCTGGAAAGAGGGAACATACCTGCTACCTCCTACGGTGCTTTTCTCGGCCCTAGCAGACTGCAGTTCAAAACATGCTAAACGTCCAGCAATAACTCCCAAAGTAAAGAAGCTAGGCATGAAAGGCATAGCTTGTCTGAAACCTCCTAACAGGACACACAAGCAGACCCTGTCACTTTGGCTCTCAGCCTTTTCCTTTGCCTGGAAAGAGGGAACATGCCTGGAACCACCTACGGTGCTTTTCTCGGCCCTAGCAGACTGCAGTTCAAAACATGCTAAACGTCCAGCAATAACTCCCAAAGTAAAGAAGCTAGGACTGAAAGGCATAGCTTGTCTGAAACCTCCTAACAGGACACACAAGCAGACCCTGTCACTTTGGCTCTCAGCCTTTTCCTTTGCCTGGAAAGAGGGAACATGCCTGGAACCTCCTACGGTGCTTTTCTCGGCCCTAGCAGACTGCAGTTCAAAACATGCTAAACGTCCAGCAATAACTCCCAAAGTAAAGAAGCTAGGCATGAAAGGAATAGCTTGTCTGAAACCTCCTAACAGGACTCACAAGCAGACCCTGTCACTTTGGCTCTCAGCCTTTTCCTTTGCCTGGAAAGAGGGAACATGCCTGGAACCTCCTATGGTGCTTTTCTCGGCCCTAGCAGACTGCAGTTCAAAACATGCTAAACGTCCAGCAATAACTCCCAAAGTAAAGAAGCTAGGACTGAAAGGCATAGCTTGTCTGAAACCTCCTAACAGGACTCACAAGCAGACCCTGTCACTTTGGCTCTCAGCCTTTTCCTTTGCCTGGAAAGAGGGAACATGCCTGGAACCTCCTACGGTGCTTTTCTCGGCCCTAGCAGACTGCAGTTCAAAACATGCTAAACGTCCAGCAATAACTCCCAAAGTAAAGAAGCTAGGCATGAAAGGCATAGCTTGTCTGAAACCTCCTAACAGGACACACAAGCAGACCCTGTCACTTTGGCTCTCAGCCTTTTCCTTTGCCTGGAAAGAGGGAACATGCCTGGAACCTCCTACGGTGCTTTTCTCGGCCCTAGCAGACTGCAGTTCAAAACATGCTAAACGTCCAGCAATAACTCCCAAAGTAAAGAAGCTAGGACTGAAAGGCATAGCTTGTCTGAAACCTCCTAACAGGACTCACAAGCAGACCCTGTCACTTTGGCTCTCAGCCTTTTCCTTTGCCTGGAAAGAGGGAACATGCCTGGAACCTCCTACGGTGCTTTTCTCGGCCCTAGCAGACTGCAGTTCAAAACATGCTAAACGTCCAGCAATAACTCCCAAAGTAAAGAAGCTAGGCATGAAAGGCATAGCTTGTCTGAAACCTCCTAACAGGACACACAAGCAGACCCTGTCACTTTGGCTCTCAGCCTTTTCCTTTGCCTGGAAAGAGGGAACATGCCTGGAACCTCCTACGGTGCTTTTCTCGGCCCTAGCAGACTGCAGTTCAAAACATGCTAAACGTCCAGCAATAACTCCCAAAGTAAAGAAGCTAGGCATGAAAGGCATAGCTTGTCTGAAACCTCCTAACAGGACACACAAGCAGACCCTGTCACTTTGGCTCTCAGCCTTTTCCTTTGCCTGGAAAGAGGGAACATACCTGCTACCTCCTACAGTGCTTTTCTCGGCCCTAGCAGACTGCAGTTCAAAACATGCTAAACGTCCAGCAATAACTCCCAAAGTATAGAGGCTAGGACTGAAAGGCATAGCTTGTCTGAAACCTCCTAACAGGACACACAAGCAGACCCTGTCACTTTGGCTCTCAGCCTTTTCCTTTGCCTGGAAAGAGGGAACATGCCTGGAACCTCCTACGGTGCTTTTCTCGGCCCTAGCAGACTGCAGTTCAAAACATGCTAAACGTCCAGCAATAACTCCCAAAGTAAAGAAGCTAGGCATGAAAGGCATAGCTTGTCTGAAACCTCCTAACAGGACACACAAGCAGACCCTGTCACTTTGGCTCTCAGCCTTTTCCTTTGCCTGGAAAGAAGGAACATACCTGCTACCTCCTACAGTGCTTTTCTCGGCCCTAGCAGACTGCAGTTCAAAACATGCTAAACGTCCAGCAATAACTCCCAAAGTAAAGAAGCTAGGCATGAAAGGCATAGCTTGTCTGAAACCTCCTAACAGGACACACAAGCAGACCCTGTCACTTTGGCTCTCAGCCTTTTCCTTTGCCTGGAAAGAGGGAACATGCCTGGAAGCTCCTACGGTGCTTTTCTCGGCCCTAGCAGACTGCAGTTCAAAACATGCTAAACGTCCAGCAATAACTCCCAAAGTAAAGAAGCTAGGCCTGAAAGGCATAGCTTGTCTGAAACCTCCTAACAGGACACACAAGCAGACCCTGTCACTTTGGCTCTCAGCCTTTTCCTTTGCCTGGAAAGAGGGAACATGCCTGGAACCTCCTACGGTGCTTTACTCGGCCCTAGCAGACTGCAGTTCAAAACATGCTAAACGTCCAGCAATAACTCCCAAAGTAAAGAAGCTAGGCATGAAAGGCATAGCTTGTCTGAAACCTCCTAACAGGACACACAAGCAGACCCTGTCACTTTGGCTCTCAGCCTTTTCCTTTGCCTGGAAAGAGGGAACATGCCTGGAACCTCCTACGGTGCTTTTCTCGGCCCTAGCAGACTGCAGTTCAAAACATGCTAAACGTCCAGCAATAACTCCCAAAGTAAAGAAGCTAGGACTGAAAGGCATAGCTTGTCTGAGACCTCCTAACAGGACTCACAAGCAGACCCTGTCACTTTGGCTCTCAGCCTTTTCCTTTGCCTGGAAAGAGGGAACATGCCTGGAACCTCCTACGGTGCTTTTCTCGGCCCTAGCAGACTGCAGTTCAAAACATGCTAAACGTCCAGCAATAACTCCCAAAGTAAAGAAGCTAGGCATGAAAGGCATAGCTTGTCTGAAACCTCCTAACAGGACACACAAGCAGACCCTGTCACTTTGGCTCTCAGCCTTTTCCTTTGCCTGGAAAGAGGGAACATGCCTGGAACCTCCTACGGTGCTTTTCTCGGCCCTAGCAGACTGCAGTTCAAAACATGCTAAACGTCCAGCAATAACTCCCAAAGTAAAGAAGCTAGGCATGAAAGGCATAGCTTGTCTGAAACCTCCTAACAGGACACACAAGCAGACCCTGTCACTTTGGCTCTCAGCCTTTTCCTTTGCCTGGAAAGAGGGAACATACCTGCTACCTCCTACAGTGCTTTTCTCGGCCCTAGCAGACTGCAGTTCAAAACATGCTAAACGTCCAGCAATAACTCCCAAAGTATAGAGGCTAGGACTGAAAGGCATAGCTTGTCTGAAACCTCCTAACAGGACACACGAGCAGACCCTGTCACTTTGGCTCTCAGCCTTTTCCTTTGCCTGGAAAGAGGGAACATGCCTGGAACCTCCTACGGTGCTTTTCTCGGCCCTAGCAGACTGCAGTTCAAAACATGCTAAACGTCCAGCAATAACTCCCAAAGTAAAGAAGCTAGGCATGAAAGGCATAGCTTGTCTGAAACCTCCTAACAGGACACACAAGCAGACCCTGTCACTTTGGCTCTCAGCCTTTTCCTTTGCCTGGAAAGAAGGAACATACCTGCTACCTCCTACAGTGCTTTTCTCGGCCCTAGCAGACTGCAGTTCAAAACATGCTAAACGTCCAGCAATAACTCCCAAAGTAAAGAAGCTAGGCATGAAAGGCATAGCTTGTCTGAAACCTCCTAACAGGACACACAAGCAGACCCTGTCACTTTGGCTCTCAGCCTTTTCCTTTGCCTGGAAAGAGGGAACATGCCTGGAAGCTCCTACGGTGCTTTTCTCGGCCCTAGCAGACTGCAGTTCAAAACATGCTAAACGTCCAGCAATAACTCCCAAAGTAAAGAAGCTAGGCCTGAAAGGCATAGCTTGTCTGAAACCTCCTAACAGGACACACAAGCAGACCCTGTCACTTTGGCTCTCAGCCTTTTCCTTTGCCTGGAAAGAGGGAACATGCCTGGAACCTCCTACGGTGCTTTACTCGGCCCTAGCAGACTGCAGTTCAAAACATGCTAAACGTCCAGCAATAACTCCCAAAGTAAAGAAGCTAGGCATGAAAGGCATAGCTTGTCTGAAACCTCCTAACAGGACACACAAGCAGACCCTGTCACTTTGGCTCTCAGCCTTTTCCTTTGCCTGGAAAGAGGGAACATGCCTGGAACCTCCTACGGTGCTTTTCTCGGCCCTAGCAGACTGCAGTTCAAAACATGCTAAACGTCCAGCAATAACTCCCAAAGTAAAGAAGCTAGGACTGAAAGGCATAGCTTGTCTGAGACCTCCTAACAGGACTCACAAGCAGACCCTGTCACTTTGGCTCTCAGCCTTTTCCTTTGCCTGGAAAGAGGGAACATGCCTGGAACCTCCTACGGTGCTTTTCTCGGCCCTAGCAGACTGCAGTTCAAAACATGCTAAACGTCCAGCAATAACTCCCAAAGTAAAGAAGCTAGGCATGAAAGGCATAGCTTGTCTGAAACCTCCTAACAGGACACACAAGCAGACCCTGTCACTTTGGCTCTCAGCCTTTTCCTTTGCCTGGAAAGAGGGAACATGCCTGGAACCTCCTACGGTGCTTTTCTCGGCCCTAGCAGACTGCAGTTCAAAACATGCTAAACGTCCAGCAATAACTCCCAAAGTAAAGAAGCTAGGCATGAAAGGCATAGCTTGTCTGAAACCTCCTAACAGGACACACAAGCAGACCCTGTCACTTTGGCTCTCAGCCTTTTCCTTTGCCTGGAAAGAGGGAACATACCTGCTACCTCCTACAGTGCTTTTCTCGGCCCTAGCAGACTGCAGTTCAAAACATGCTAAACGTCCAGCAATAACTCCCAAAGTATAGAGGCTAGGACTGAAAGGCATAGCTTGTCTGAAACCTCCTAACAGGACACACAAGCAGACCCTGTCACTTTGGCTCTCAGCCTTTTCCTTTGCCTGGAAAGAGGGAACATGCCTGGAACCTCCTACGGTGCTTTTCTCGGCCCTAGCAGACTGCAGTTCAAAACATGCTAAACGTCCAGCAATAACTCCCAAAGTAAAGAAGCTAGGCATGAAAGGCATAGCTTGTCTGAAACCTCCTAACAGGACACACAAGCAGACCCTGTCACTTTGGCTCTCAGCCTTTTCCTTTGCCTGGAAAGAAGGAACATACCTGCTACCTCCTACAGTGCTTTCTCGGGCCCTAGCAGACTGCAGTTCAAAACATGCTAAACGTCCAGCAATAACTCCCAAAGTAAAGAAGCTAGGGCATGAAAGGCATAGCTTGTCTGAAACCTCCTAACAGGACACACAAGCAGACCCTGTCACTTTGGCTCTCAGCCTTTTCCTTTGCCTGGAAAGAGGGAACATGCCTGGAAGCTCCTACGGTGCTTTTCTCGGCCCTAGCAGACTGCAGTTCAAAACATGCTAAACGTCCAGCAATAACTCCCAAAGTAAAGAAGCTAGGACTGAAAGGCATAGCTTGTCTGAAACCTCCTAACAGGACACACAAGCAGACCCTGTCACTTTGGCTCTCAGCCTTTTCCTTTGCCTGGAAAGAGGGAACATGCCTGGAACCTCCTACGGTGCTTTACTCGGCCCTAGCAGACTGCAGTTCAAAACATGCTAAACGTCCAGCAATAACTCCCAAAGTAAAGAAGCTAGGCATGAAAGGCATAGCTTGTCTGAAAACCTCCTAACAGGACACACAAGCAGACCCTGTCACTTTGGCTCTCAGCCTTTTCCTTTGCCTGGAAAGAGGGAACATGCCTGGAACCTCCTACGGTGCTTTACTCGGCCCTAGCAGACTGCAGTTCAAAACATGCTAAACGGTCCAGCAATAACTCCCAAAGTAAAGAAGCTAGGACTGAAAGGCATAGCTTGTCTGAAACCTCCTAACAGGACACACAAGCAGACCCTGTCACTTTGGCTCTCAGCCTTTTCCTTTGCCTGGAAAGAGGGAACATGCCTGGAACCTCCTACGGTGCTTTTCTCGGCCCTAGCAGACTGCAGTTCAAAACATGCTAAACGTCCAGCAATAACTCCCAAAGTAAAGAAGCTAGGCATGAAAGGCATAGCTTGTCTGAAACCTCCTAACAGGACACACAAGCAGACCCTGTCACTTTGGCTCTCAGCCTTTTCCTTTGCCTGGAATGAGGAACATACCTGCTACCTCCTACAGTGCTTTTCTCGGCCCCTAGCAGACTGCAGTTCAAAACATGCTAAACGTCCAGCAATAACTCCCAAAGTAAAGAAGCTAGGCATGAAAGGCATAGCTTGTCTGAAACCTCCTAACAGGACACACAAGCAGACCCTGTCACTTTGGCTCTCAGCCTTTTCCTTTGCCTGGAAAGAGGGAACATGCCTGGAACCTCCTACGGTGCTTTTCTCGGGCCCTAGCAGACTGCAGTTCAAAACATGCTAAACGTCCAGCAATAACTCCCGAAAGTAAGAAGCTAGGCATGAAAGGCATAGCTTGTCTGAAACCTCCTAACAGGACACACAAGCAGACCCTGTCACTTTGGCTCTCAGCCTTTTCTTTGCCTGGAATGAGGGAACCATACCTGCTACCTCCTACAGTGCTTTTCTCGGCCCTAGCAGACTGCAGTTCAAACATGCTAAGACGTCCAGCAATAACTCCCAAAGTAAAGAAGCTAGGCATGAAAGGCATAGCTTGTCTGAAACCTCCTAACAGGACACACAAGCAGACCCTGTCACTTTGGCTCTCAGCCTTTTCCTTTGCCTGGAAAGAGGGAACATGCCTGGAACCTCCTACGGTGCTTTTCTCGGCCCTAGCAGACTGCAGTTCAAACATGCTAAACGTCCAGCAATAACTCCCAAAGTAAAGAAGCTAGGACTGAAAGGCATAGCTTGTCTGAAACCTCCTAACAGGACACACAAGCAGACCCTGTCACTTTGGCTCTCAGCCTTTTCCTTTGCCTGGAAAGAGGGAACATGCCTGGAACCTCCTACGGTGCTTTTCTCGGCCCTAGCAGACTGCAGTTCAAAACATGCTAAACGTCCAGCAATAACTCCCAAAGTAAAGAAGCTAGGCATGAAAGGCATAGCTTGTCTGAAACCTCCTAACAGGACACACAAGCAGACCCTGTCACTTTGGCTCTCAGCCTTTTCCTTTGCCTGGAAAGAGGGAACATACCTGCTACCTCCTACGGTGCTTTTCTCGGCCCTAGCAGACTGCAGTTCAAAACATGCTAATCGTCCAGCAATAACTCCCAAAGTAAAGAAGCTAGGCATGAAAGGCATAGCTTGTCTGAAACCTCCTAACAGGACACACAAGCAGACCCTGTCACTTTGGCTCTCAGCCTTTTTCCTTTGCCTGGAAAGAGGGAACATGCCTGGAACCACCTACGGTGCTTTTCTCGGCCCTAGCAGACTGCAGTTCAAAACATGCTAAACGTCCAGCAATAACTCCCAAAGTAAAGAAGCTAGGACTGAAAGGCATAGCTTGTCTGAAACCTCCTAACAGGACACACAAGCAGACCCCTGTCACTTTGGCTCTCAGCCTTTTCCTTTGCCTGGAAAGAGGGAACATGCCTGGAACCTCCTACGGTGCTTTTCTCGGCCCTAGCAGACTGCAGTTCAAAACATGCTAAACGTCCAGCAATAACTCCCAAAGTAAAGAAGCTAGGCATGAAAGGAATAGCTTGTCTGAAACCTCCTAACAGGACTCACAAGCAGACCCTGTCACTTTGGCTCTCAGCCTTTTCCTTTGCCTGGAAAGAGGGAACATGCCTGGAACCTCCTATGGTGCTTTTCTCGGCCCTAGCAGACTGCAGTTCAAAACATGCTAAACGTCCAGCAATAACTCCCAAAGTAAAGAAGCTAGGACTGAAAGGCATAGCTTGTCTGAAACCTCCTAACAGGACTCACAAGCAGACCCCTGTCACTTTGGCTCTCAGCCTTTCCTTTGCCTGGAAAGAGGGAACATGCCTGGAACCTCCTACGGTGCTTTTCTCGGCCCCTAGCAGACTGCAGTTCAAAACATGCTAAACGTCCAGCAATAACTCCAAAGTAAAGAAGCTAGGCATGAAAGGCATAGCTTGTCTGAAACCTCCTAACAGGACACACAAGCAGACCCTGTCACTTTGGCTCTCAGCCTTTTCCTTTGCCTGGAAAGAGGGAACATGCCTGGAACCTCCTACGGTGCTTTTCTCGGCCCTAGCAGACTGCAGTTCAAAACATGCTAAACGTCCAGCAATAACTCCCAAAGTAAAGAAGCTAGGCATGAAAGGCATAGCTTGTCTGAAACCTCCTAACAGGACACACAAGCAGACCCTGTCACTTTGGCTCTCAGCCTTTTCCTTTGCCTGGAAGAGGGAACATACTGCTACCTCCTACAGTGCTTTTCTCGGCCCTAGCAGACTGCAGTTCAAAACATGCTAAACGTCCAGCAATAACTCCCAAAGTATAGAGGCTAGGACTGAAAGGCATAGGCTTGTCTGAAACCTCCTAACAGGACACACAAGCAGACCCTGTCACTTTGGCTCTCAGCCTTTTCCTTTGCCTGGAAAGAGGGGAACATGCCTGGAACCTCCTTACGGTGCTTTTCTCGGCCCTAGCAGACTGCAGTTCAAAACATGCTAAACGTCCAGCAATAACTCCCAAAGTAAAGAAGCTAGGCATGAAAGGCATAGCTTGTCTGAAACCTCCTAACAGGACACACAAGCAGACCCTGTCACTTTGCTCTCAGCGTTTTTCCTTTGCCTGGAAAGAAGGAACATACCCTGCTACCTCCTACAGTGCTTTTCTCGGCCCTAGCAGACTGCAGTTCAAAACATGCTAAACGTCCAGCAATAACTCCCAAAGTAAAGAAGCTAGGCATGAAAGGCATAGCTTGTCTGAAACCTCCTAACAGGACACACAAGCAGACCTGTCACTTTGGCTCTCAGCCTTTTCCTTTGCCTGGAAAGAGGGAACATGCCTGGAAGCTCCTACGGTGCTTTTCTCGGCCCTAGCAGACTGCAGTTCAAAACATGCTAAACGTCCAGCAATAACTCCCAAAGTAAAGAAGCTAGGACTGAAAGGCATAGCTTGTCTGAAACCTCCTAACAGGACACACAAGCAGACCCTGTCACTTTGGCTCTCAGCCTTTTCCTTTGCCTGGAAAGAGGGAACATGCCTGGAACCTCCTACGGTGCTTTACTCGGCCCCTAGCAGACTGCAGTTCAAAACATGCTAAACGTCCAGCAATAACTCCCAAAGTAAAGAAGCTAGGCATGAAAGGCATAGCTTGTCTGAAACCTCCTAACAGGACACACAAGCAGACCCTGTCACTTTGGCTCTCAGCCTTTTCCTTTGCCTGGAAAGAGGGAACATGCCTGGAACCTCCTACGGTGCTTTTCTCGGCCCTAGCAGACTGCAGTTCAAAACATGCTAAACGTCCAGCAATAACTCCCAAAGTAAAGAAGCTAGGACTGAAAGGCATAGCTTGTCTGAAACCTCCTAACAGGACTCACAAGCAGACCCTGTCACTTTGGCTCTCAGCCTTTTCCTTTGCCTGGAAAGAGGGAACATGCCTGGAACCTCCTACGGTGCTTTTCTCGGCCCTAGCAGACTGCAGTTCAAAACATGCTAAACGTCCAGCAATAACTCCCAAAGTAAAGAAGCTAGGCATGAAAGGCATAGCTTGTCTGAAACCTCCTAACAGGACACACAAGCAGACCCTGTCACTTTGGCTCTCAGCCTTTTCCTTTGCCTGGAAAGAGGGAACATGCCTGGAACCTCCTACGGTGCTTTTCTCGGCCCTAGCAGACTGCAGTTCAAAACATGCTAAACGTCCAGCAATAACTCCCAAAGTAAAGAAGCCTAGAGGCATGAAAGGCATAGCTTGTCTGAAACCTCCTAACAGGACACACAAGCAGACCCTGTCACTTTGGCTCTCAGCCTTTTCCTTTGCCTGGAAAGAGGGAACATACCTGCTACCTCCTACAGTGCTTTTCTCGGCCCTAGGCAGACTGCAGTTCAAAACATGCTAAACGTCCAGCAATAACTCCCAAAGTATAGAGGCTAGGACTGAAAGGCATAGCTTGTCTGAAACCTCCTAACAGGACACACAAGCAGACCCTGTCACTTTGGCTCTCAGCCTTTTCCTTTGCCTGGAAAGAGGGAACATGCCTGGAACCTCCTACGGTGCTTTTCTCGGCCCTAGCAGACTGCAGTTCAAAACATGCTAAACGTCCAGCAATAACTCCCAAAGTAAAGAAGCTAGGCATGAAAGGCATAGCTTGTCTGAAACCTCCTAACAGGACACACAAGCAGACCCTGTCACTTTGGCTCTCAGCCTTTTCCTTTGCCTGGAAAGAAGGAACATACCTGCTACCTCCTACAGTGCTTTTCTCGGCCCTAGCAGGACTGCAGTTCAAAACATGCTAAACGTCCAGCAATAACTCCCAAAGTAAAGAAGCTAGGGCCTGAAAGGCATAGCTTGTCTGAAACCTCCTAACAGGACACACAAGCAGACCCTGTCACTTTGGCTCTCAGCCTTTTCCTTTGCCTGGAAAGAGGGAACATGCCTGGAAGCTCCTACGGTGCTTTTCTCGGCCCTAGCAGACTGCAGTTCAAAACATGCTAAACGTCCAGCAATAACTCCCAAAGTAAAGAAGCTAGGCCTGAAAGGCATAGCTTGTCTGAAACCTCCTAACAGGACACACAAGCAGACCTGTCACTTTGGCTCTCAGCCTTTTCCCTTTGCCTGGAAAGAGGGAACATGCCTGGAACCTCCTACGGTGCTTTACTCGGCCCTAGCAGACTGCAGTTCAAAACATGCTAAACGTCCAGCAATAACTCCCAAAGTAAAGAAGCTAGGCATGAAAGGCATAGCTTGTCTGAAACCTCCTAACAGGACACACAAGCAGACCCTGTCACTTTGGCTCTCAGCCTTTTCCTTTGCCTGGAAAGAGGGAACATGCCTGGAACCTCCTACGGTGCTTTTCTCGGCCCTAGCAGACTGCAGTTCAAAACATGCTAAACGTCCAGCAATAACTCCCAAAGTAAAGAAGCTAGGACTGAAAGGCATAGCTTGTCTGGAAACCTCCCTAACAGGACTCACAAGCAGACCCTGTCACTTTGGCTCTCAGCCTTTTCCTTTGCCTGGAAAGAGGGGAACATGCCTGGAACCTCCTACGGTGCTTTTCTCGGCCCTAGCAGACTGCAGTTCAAAACATGCTAAACGTCCAGCAATAACTCCCAAAGTAAAGAAGCTAGGCATGAAAGGCATAGCTTGTCTGAAACCTCCTAACAGGACACACAAGCAGACCCTGTCACTTTGGCTCTCAGCCTTTTCCTTTGCCTGGAAAGAGGGAACATGCCTGGAACCCTCCTACGGTGCTTTTCTCGGCCCTAGCAGACTGCAGTTCAAAACATGCTAAACGTCCAGCAATAACTCCCAAAGTAAAGAAGCTAGGCATGAAAGGCATAGCTTGTCTGAAACCTCCTAACAGGACACACAAGCAGACCCTGTCACTTTGGCTCTCAGCCTTTTCCTTTGCCTGGAAAGAGGGAACATACCTGCTACCTCCTACAGTGCCTTTTCTCGGCCCTAGCAGACTGCAGTTCAAAACATGCTAAACGTCCAGCAATAACTCCCAAAGTATAGAGGCTAGGACTGAAAGGCATAGCTTGTCTGAAACCTCCTAACAGGACACACAAGCAGACCCTGTCACTTTGGCTCTCAGCCTTTTCCTTTGCCTGGAAAGAGGGAACATGCCTGGAACCTCCTACGGTGCTTTTCTCGGCCCTAGCAGACTGCAGTTCAAAACATGCTAAACGTCCAGCAATAACTCCCAAAGTAAAGAAGCTAGGCATTGAAAGGCATAGCTTGTCTGAAACCTCCTAACAGGACACACAAGCAGACCCTGTCACTTTGGCTCTCAGCCTTTTCCTTTGCCTGGAAAGAAGGAACATACCTGCTACCTCCTACAGTGCTTTTCTCGGCCCTAGCAGACTGCAGTTCAAAACATGCTAAAACGTCCAGCAATAACTCCCAAAGTAAAGAAGCTAGGCATGAAAGGCATAGCTTGTCTGAAACCTCCTAACAGGACACACAAGCAGACCCTGTCACTTTGGCTCTCAGCCTTTTCCTTTGCCTGGAAAGAGGGAACATGCCTGGAAGCTCCTACGGTGCTTTTTCTCGGCCCTAGCAGACTGCAGTTCAAAACATGCTAAACGTCCAGCAATAACTCCCAAAGTAAAGAAGCTAGGACTGAAAGGCATAGCTTGTCTGAAACCTCCTAACAGGACACACAAGCAGACCCTGTCACTTTGGCTCTCAGCCTTTTCCTTTGCCTGGAAAGAGGGAACATGCCTGGAACCTCCTACGGTGCTTTACTCGGCCCTAGCAGACTGCAGTTCAAAACATGCTAAACGTCCAGCAATAACTCCCAAAGTAAAGAAGCTAGGCATGAAAGGCATAGCTTGTCTGAAACCTCCTAACAGGACACACAAGCAGACCCTGTCACTTTGGCTCTCAGCCTTTTCCTTTGCCTGGAAAGAGGGAACATGCCTGGAACCTCCTACGGTGCTTTACTCGGCCCTAGCAGACTGCAGTTCAAAACATGCTAAACGTCCAGCAATAACTTCCCAAAGTAAGAAGCTAGGCATGAAAGGCATAGCTTGTCTGAAACCTCCTAACAGGACACACAAGCAGACCCTGTCACTTTGGCTCTCAGCCTTTTTCCTTTGCCTGGAATGAGGGAACATACCTGCTACCTCCTACAGTGCTTTTCTCGGCCCTAGCAGACTGCAGTTCAAAACATGCTAAACGTCCAGCAATAACTCCCAAAGTAAAGAAGCTAGGCATGAAAGGCATAGCTTGTCTGAAACCTCCTAACAGGACACACAAGCAGACCCTGTCACTTTGGCTCTCAGCCTTTTCCTTTGCCTGGAAAGAGGGAACATGCCTGGAACCTCCTACGGTGCTTTTCTCGGCCCTAGCAGACTGCAGTTCAAAACATGCTAAACGTTCCAGCAATAACTCCCAAAGTAAAGAAGCTAGGCATGAAAGGCATAGCTTGTCTGAAACCTCCTAACAGGACACACAAAGCAGACCCTGTCACTTTGGCTCTCAGCCTTTTCCTTTGCCTGGAAAGAGGGGAACATGCCTGGAACCTCCTACGGTGCTTTTCTCGGCCCTAGCAGACTGCAGTTCAAAACATGCTAAACGTCCAGCAATAACTCCCAAAGTAAAGAAGCTAGGCATGAAAGGCATAGCTTGTCTGAAACCTCCTAACAGGACACACAAGCAGACCCTGTCACTTTGGCTCTCAGCCTTTTCCTTTGCCTGGAAAGAGGGAACATACCTGCTACCTCCTACGGTGCTTTTCTCGGCCCTAGCAGACTGCAGTTCAAAACATGCTAAACGTCCAGCAATAACTCCCAAAGTAAAGAAGCTAGGCATGAAAGGCATAGCTTGTCTGAAACCTCCTAACAGGACACACAAGCAGACCCTGTCACTTTGGCTCTCAGCCTTTTCCTGTTGCCTGGAAAGAGGGAACATGCCTGGAACCACCTACGGTGCTTTTCTCGGCCCTAGCAGACTGCAGTTCAAAACATGCTAAACGTCCAGCAATAACTCCCAAAGTAAAGAAGCTAGGACTGAAAGGCATAGCTTGTCTGAAACCTCCTAACAGGACACACAAGAAGACCCTGTCACTTTGGCTCTCAGCCTTTTCCTTTGCCTGGAAAGAGGGAACATGCCTGGAACCTCCTACGGTGCTTTTCTCGGCCCTAGCAGACTGCAGTTCAAAACATGCTAAACGTCCAGCAATAACTCCAAAGTAAAGAAGCTAGGCATGAAAGGAATAGCTTGTCTGAAACCTCCTAACAGGACTCACAAGCAGACCCTGTCACTTTGGCTCTCAGCCTTTTCCTTTGCCTGGAAAGAGGGGAACATGCCTGGAACCTCCTATGGTGCTTTTCTCGGCCCTAGCAGACTGCAGTTCAAAACATGCTAAACGTCCAGCAATAACTCCCAAAGTAAGAAGCTAGGACTGAAAGGCATAGCTTGTCTGAAACCTCCTAACAGGACTCACAAGCAGACCCTGTCACTTTGGCTCTCAGCCTTTTCCTTTGCCTGGAAAGAGGGAACATGCCCTGGAACCTCCTACGGTGCTTTTCTCGGGCCCTAGCAGACTGCAGTTCAAAACATGCTAAACGCTCCAGCAATAACTCCCAAAGTAAAGAAGCTAGGCATGAAAGGCATAGCTTGTCTGAAACCTCCTAACAGGACACACAAGCAGACCCTGTCACTTTGGCTCTCAGCCTTTTCCTTTGCCTGGAAAGAGGGAACATGCCTGGAACCTCCTACGGTGCTTTTCTCGGCCCTAGCAGACTGCAGTTCAAAACATGCTAAACGTCCAGCAATAACTCCCAAAGTAAAGAAGCTAGGACTGAAAGGCATAGCTTGTCTGAAACCTCCTAACAGGACTCACAAGCAGACCCTGTCACTTTGGCTCTCAGCCTTTTCCTTTGCCTGGAAAGAGGGAACATGCCTGGAACCTCCTACGGTGCTTTTCTCGTCCCTAGCAGACTGCAGTTCAAAACATGCTAAACGTCCAGCAATAACTCCCCAAAGTAAAGAAGCTAGGCATGAAAGGCATAGCTTGTCTGAAACCTCCTAACAGGACACACAAGCAGACCCTGTCACTTTGGCTCTCAGCCTTTTCCTTTGCCTGGAAAGAGGGAACAATGCCTGGAACCTCCTACGGTGCTTTTCTCGGCCCTAGCAGACTGCCAGTTCAAAACATGCTAAACGTCTCAGCAATAACTCCCAAAGTAAAGAAGCTAGGACTGAAAGGCATAGCTTGTCTGAAACCTCCTAACAGGACACACAAGCAGACCCTGTCACTTTGGCTCTCAGCCTTTTCCTTTGCCTGGAAAGAGGGAACATACCTGCTACCTCCTACAGTGCTTTTCTCGGCCCTAGCAGACTGCAGTTTCAAAACATGCTAAACGTCCAGCAATAACTCCCAAAGTATAGAGGCTAGGACTGAAAGGCATAGCTTGTCTGAAACCTCCTAACAGGACACACAAGCAGACCCTGTCACTTTGGCTCTCAGCCTTTTCCTTTGCCTGGAAGAGGGAACATGCCTGGAACCTCCTACGGTGCTTTTCTCGGCCCTAGCAGACTGCAGTTCAAACATGCTAAACGTCCAGCAATAACTCCCAAAGTAAAGAAGCTAGGCATGAAAGGCATAGCTTGTCTGAAACCTCCTAACAGGACACACAAGCAGACCCTGTCACTTTGGCTCTCAGCCTTTTCCTTTGCCTGGAAAGAAGGAACATACCTGCTACCTCCTACAGTGCTTTTCTCGGCCCCTAGCAGACTGCAGTTCAAAACATGCTAAACGTCCAGCAATAACTCCCAAGTAAAGAAGCTAGGCATGAAAGGCATAGCTTGTCTGAAACCTCCTAACAGGACACACAAGCAGACCCTGTCACTTTGGCTCTCAGCCTTTTCCTTTGCCTGGAAAGAGGGAACATGCCTGGAAGCTCCTACGGTGCTTTTCTCGGCCCTAGCAGACTGCAGTTCAAAACATGCTAAACGTCCAGCAATAACTCCCAAAGTAAAGAAGCTAGGACTGAAAGGCATAGCTTGTCTGAAACCTCCTAACAGGACACACAAGCAGACCCTGTCACTTTGGCTCTCAGCCTTTTCTTTGCCTGGAAAGAGGGAACATGCCTGGAACCTCCTACGGTGCTTTACTCGGCCCTAGCAGACTGCAGTTCAAAACATGCTAAACGTCCAGCAATAACTCCCAAAGTAAAGAAGCTAGGGCATGAAAGGCATAGCTTGTCTGAAACCTCCTAACAGGACACACAAGCAGACCCTGTCACTTTGGCTCCTCAGGCCTTTTTCCTTTGCCTGGAAAGAGGGAACATGCCTGGAACCTCCTACGGTGCTTTACTCGGCCCTAGCAGACTGCAGTTCAAAACATGCTAAACGTCCAGCAATAACTCCCAAAGTAAAGAAGCTAGGCATGAAAGGCATAGCTTGTCTGAAACCTCCTAACAGGACACACAAGCAGACCCTGTCACTTTGGCTCTCAGCCTTTTCCTTTGCCTGGAAAGAGGGAACATACCTGCTACCTCCTACAGTGCTTTTCTCGGCCCTAGCAGACTGCAGTTCAAAACATGCTAAACGTCCAGCAATAACTCCCAAAGTATAGAGGCTAGGACTGAAAGGCATAGCTTGTCTGAACCTCTCTAACAGGACACACAAGCAGACCCTGTCACTTTGGCTCTCAGCCTTTTTCCTTTGCCTGGAAAGAGGGAACATGCCTGGAACCTCCTACGGTGCTTTTCTCGGCCCTAGCAGACTGCAGTTTCAAAACATGCTAAACGTCCAGCAATAACTCCCAAAGTAAAGAAGCTAGGCAT
>JAKCOZ010000764.1:0-74425 GCA_022605955.1 Rallus limicola | reverse complement strand
AGCTTGTCTGAAACCTCCTAACAGGACACCACGAGCAGACCCTGTCACTTTGGCTCTCAGCCTTTTCCTTTGCCTGGAAAGAGGGAACATGCCTGGAACCTCCTACGGTGCTTTTCTCGGCCCTAGCAGACTGCAGTTCAAAACATGCTAAACGTCCGGCAATAACTCCCAAAGTAAAGAAGCTAGGCCTGAAAGGCATAGCTTGTCTGAAACCTCCTAACAGGACACACGAGCAGACCCTGTCACTTTGGCTCTCAGCCTTTTCCTTTGCCTGGAAAGAGGGAACATGCCTGGAACCTCCTACGGTGCTTTTCTCGGCCCTAGCAGACTGCAGTTCAAAACATGCTAAACGTCCGGCAATAACTCCCAAAGTAAAGAAGCTAGGCCTGAAAGGCATAGCTTGTCTGAAACCTCCTAACAGGACACACGAGCAGACCCTGTCACTTTGGCTCTCAGCCTTTTCCTTTGCCTGGAAAGAGGGAACATGCCTGGAACCTCCTACGGTGCTTTTCTCGGCCCTAGCAGACTGCAGTTCAAAACATGCTAAACGTCCGGCAATAACTCCCAAAGTAAAGAAGCTAGGCCTGAAAGGCATAGCTTGTCTGAAACCTCCTAACAGGACACACGAGCAGACCCTGTCACTTTGGCTCTCAGCCTTTTCCTTTGCCTGGAAAGAGAGAACATGCCTGGAACCTCCTACGGTGCTTTTCTCGGCCCTAGCAGACTGCAGTTCAAAACATGCTAAACGTCCAGCAATAACTCCCAAAGTAAAGAAGCTAGGCCTGAAAGGCATAGCTTGTCTGAAACCTCCAAACAGGACACACGAGCAGACCCTGTCACTTTGGCTCTCAGCCTTTTCCTTTGCCTGGAAAGAGAGAACATGCCTGGAACCTCCTACGGTGCTTTTCTCGGCCCTAGCAGACTGCAGTTCAAAACATGCTAAACGTCCAGCAATAACTCCCAAAGTAAAGAAGCTAGGCCTGAAAGGCATAGCTTGTCTGAAACCTCCTAACAGGACACACGAGCAGACCCTGTCACTTTGGCTCTCAGCCTTTTCCTTTGCCTGGAAAGAGGGAACATGCCTGGAACCTCCTACGGTGCTTTTCTCGGCCCTAGCAGACTGCAGTTCAAAACATGCTAAACGTCCGGCAATAACTCCCAAAGTAAAGAAGCTAGGCCTGAAAGGCATAGCTTGTCTGAAACCTCCTAACAGGACACACGAGCAGACCCTGTCACTTTGGCTCTCAGCCTTTTCCTTTGCCTGGAAAGAGGGAACATGCCTGGAACCTCCTACGGTGCTTTTCTCGGCCCTAGCAGACTGCAGTTCAAAACATGCTAAACGTCCGGCAATAACTCCCAAAGTAAAGAAGCTAGGCCTGAAAGGCATAGCTTGTCTGAAACCTCCTAACAGGACACACGAGCAGACCCTGTCACTTTGGCTCTCAGCCTTTTCCTTTGCCTGGAAAGAGGGAACATGCCTGGAACCTCCTACGGTGCTTTTCTCGGCCCTAGCAGACTGCAGTTCAAAACATGCTAAACGTCCAGCAATAACTCCCAAAGTAAAGAAGCTAGGCCTGAAAGGCATAGCTTGTCTGAAACCTCCTAACAGGACACACGAGCAGACCCTGTCACTTTGGCTCTCAGCCTTTTCCTTTGTCTGGAAAGAGGGAACATGCCTGGAACCTCCTACGGTGCTTTTCTCGGCCCTAGCAGACTGCAGTTCAAAACATGCTAAACGTCCAGCAATAACTCCCAAAGTAAAGAAGCTAGGCCTGAAAGGCATAGCTTGTCTGAAACCTCCTAACAGGACACACGAGCAGACCCTGTCACTTTGGCTCTCAGCCTTTTCCTTTGCCTGGAAAGAGGGAACATGCCTGGAACCTCCTACGGTGCTTTTCTCGGCCCTAGCAGACTGCAGTTCAAAACATGCTAAACGTCCAGCAATAACTCCCAAAGTAAAGAAGCTAGGCCTGAAAGGCATAGCTTGTCTGAAACCTCCTAACAGGACACACGAGCAGACCCTGTCACTTTGGCTCTCAGCCTTTTCCTTTGTCTGGAAAGAGGGAACATGCCTGGAACCTCCTACGGTGCTTTTCTCGGCCCTAGCAGACTGCAGTTCAAAACATGCTAAACGTCCAGCAATAACTCCCAAAGTAAAGAAGCTAGGCCTGAAAGGCATAGCTTGTCTGAAACCTCCTAACAGGACACACGAGCAGACCCTGTCACTTTGGCTCTCAGCCTTTTCCTTTGCCTGGAAAGAGGGAACATGCCTGGAACCTCCTACGGTGCTTTTCTCGGCCCTAGCAGACTGCAGTTCAAAACATGCTAAACGTCCAGCAATAACTCCCAAAGTAAAGAAGCTAGGCCTGAAAGGCATAGCTCGTCTGAAACCTCCTAACAGGACACACGAGCAGACCCTGTCACTTTGGCTCTCAGCCTTTTCCTTTGCCTGGAAAGAGGGAACATGCCTGGAACCTCCTACGGTGCTTTTCTCGGCCCTAGCAGACTGCAGTTCAAAACATGCTAAACGTCCAGCAATAACTCCCAAAGTAAAGAAGCTAGGCCTGAAAGGCATAGCTCGTCTGAAACCTCCTAACAGGACACACGAGCAGACCCTGTCACTTTGGCTCTCAGCCTTTTCCTTTGCCTGGAAAGAGGGAACATGCCTGGAACCTCCTACGGTGCTTTTCTCGGCCCTAGCAGACTGCAGTTCAAAACATGCTAAACGTCCAGCAATAACTCCCAAAGTAAAGAAGCTAGGCCTGAAAGGCATAGCTTGTCTGAAACCTCCTAACAGGACACACGAGCAGACCCTGTCACTTTGGCTCTCAGCCTTTTCCTTTGCCTGGAAAGAGGGAACATGCCTGGAACCTCCTACGGTGCTTTTCTCGGCCCTAGCAGACTGCAGTTCAAAACATGCTAAACGTCCAGCAATAACTCCCAAAGTAAAGAAGCTAGGCCTGAAAGGCATAGCTCGTCTGAAACCTCCTAACAGGACACACGAGCAGACCCTGTCACTTTGGCTCTCAGCCTTTTCCTTTGCCTGGAAAGAGGGAACATGCCTGGAACCTCCTACGGTGCTTTTCTCGGCCCTAGCAGACTGCAGTTCAAAACATGCTAAACGTCCAGCAATAACTCCCAAAGTAAAGAAGCTAGGCCTGAAAGGCATAGCTTGTCTGAAACCTCCTAACAGGACACACGAGCAGACCCTGTCACTTTGGCTCTCAGCCTTTTCCTTTGCCTGGAAAGAGGGAACATGCCTGGAACCTCCTACGGTGCTTTTCTCGGCCCTAGCAGACTGCAGTTCAAAACATGCTAAACGTCCAGCAATAACTCCCAAAGTAAAGAAGCTAGGCCTGAAAGGCATAGCTTGTCTGAAACCTCCTAACAGGACACACGAGCAGACCCTGTCACTTTGGCTCTCAGCCTTTTCCTTTCCCTGGAAAGAGGGAACATGCCTGGAACCTCCTACGGTGCTTTTCTCGGCCCTAGCAGACTGCAGTTCAAAACATGCTAAACGTCCAGCAATAACTCCCAAAGTAAAGAAGCTAGGCCTGAAAGGCATAGCTTGTCTGAAACCTCCTAACAGGACACACGAGCAGACCCTGTCACTTTGGCTCTCAGCCTTTTCCTTTGCCTGGAAAGAGGGAACATGCCTGGAACCTCCTACGGTGCTTTTCTCGGCCCTAGCAGACTGCAGTTCAAAACATGCTAAACGTCCAGCAATAACTCCCAAAGTAAAGAAGCTAGGCCTGAAAGGCATAGCTCGTCTGAAACCTCCTAACAGGACACACGAGCAGACCCTGTCACTTTGGCTCTCAGCCTTTTCCTTTGCCTGGAAAGAGGGAACATGCCTGGAACCTCCTACGGTGCTTTTCTCGGCCCTAGCAGACTGCAGTTCAAAACATGCTAAACGTCCAGCAATAACTCCCAAAGTAAAGAAGCTAGGCCTGAAAGGCATAGCTCGTCTGAAACCTCCTAACAGGACACACGAGCAGACCCTGTCACTTTGGCTCTCAGCCTTTTCCTTTGCCTGGAAAGAGGGAACATGCCTGGAACCTCCTACGGTGCTTTTCTCGGCCCTAGCAGACTGCAGTTCAAAACATGCTAAACGTCCAGCAATAACTCCCAAAGTAAAGAAGCTAGGCCTGAAAGGCATAGCTTGTCTGAAACCTCCTAACAGGACACACGAGCAGACCCTGTCACTTTGGCTCTCAGCCTTTTCCTTTGCCTGGAAAGAGGGAACATGCCTGGAACCTCCTACGGTGCTTTTCTCGGCCCTAGCAGACTGCAGTTCAAAACATGCTAAACGTCCAGCAATAACTCCCAAAGTAAAGAAGCTAGGCCTGAAAGGCATAGCTCGTCTGAAACCTCCTAACAGGACACACGAGCAGACCCTGTCACTTTGGCTCTCAGCCTTTTCCTTTGCCTGGAAAGAGGGAACATGCCTGGAACCTCCTACGGTGCTTTTCTCGGCCCTAGCAGACTGCAGTTCAAAACATGCTAAACGTCCAGCAATAACTCCCAAAGTAAAGAAGCTAGGCCTGAAAGGCATAGCTTGTCTGAAACCTCCTAACAGGACACACGAGCAGACCCTGTCACTTTGGCTCTCAGCCTTTTCCTTTGCCTGGAAAGAGGGAACATGCCTGGAACCTCCTACGGTGCTTTTCTCGGCCCTAGCAGACTGCAGTTCAAAACATGCTAAACGTCCAGCAATAACTCCCAAAGTAAAGAAGCTAGGCCTGAAAGGCATAGCTCGTCTGAAACCTCCTAACAGGACACACGAGCAGACCCTGTCACTTTGGCTCTCAGCCTTTTCCTTTGCCTGGAAAGAGGGAACATGCCTGGAACCTCCTACGGTGCTTTTCTCGGCCCTAGCAGACTGCAGTTCAAAACATGCTAAACGTCCAGCAATAACTCCCAAAGTAAAGAAGCTAGGCCTGAAAGGCATAGCTTGTCTGAAACCTCCTAACAGGACACACGAGCAGACCCTGTCACTTTGGCTCTCAGCCTTTTCCTTTGCCTGGAAAGAGGGAACATGCCTGGAACCTCCTACGGTGCTTTTCTCGGCCCTATCAGACTGCAGTTCAAAACATGCTAAACGTCCAGCAATAACTCCCAAAGTAAAGAAGCTAGGCCTGAAAGGCATAGCTTGTCTGAAACCCCCTAACAGGACACACGAGCAGACCCTGTCACTTTGGCTCTCAGCCTTTTCCTTTGCCTGGAAAGAGGGAACATGCCTGGAACCTCCTACGGTGCTTTTCTCGGCCCTAGCAGACTGCAGTTCAAAACATGCTAAACGTCCAGCAATAACTCCCAAAGTAAAGAAGCTAGGCCTGAAAGGCATAGCTTGTCTGAAACCTCCTAACAGGACACACGAGCAGACCCTGTCACTTTGGCTCTCAGCCTTTTCCTTTGCCTGGAAAGAGGGAACATGCCTGGAACCTCCTACGGTGCTTTTCTCGGCCCTAGCAGACTGCAGTTCAAAACATGCTAAACGTCCAGCAATAACTCCCAAAGTAAAGAAGCTAGGCCTGAAAGGCATAGCTCGTCTGAAACCTCCTAACAGGACACACGAGCAGACCCTGTCACTTTGGCTCTCAGCCTTTTCCTTTGCCTGGAAAGAGGGAACATGCCTGGAACCTCCTACGGTGCTTTTCTCGGCCCTAGCAGACTGCAGTTCAAAACATGCTAAACGTCCAGCAATAACTCCCAAAGTAAAGAAGCGAGGCCTGAAAGGCATAGCTCGTCTGAAACCTCCTAACAGGACACACGAGCAGACCCTGTCACTTTGGCTCTCAGCCTTTTCCTTTGCCTGGAAAGAGGGAACATGCCTGGAACCTCCTACGGTGCTTTTCTCGGCCCTAGCAGACTGCAGTTCAAAACATGCTAAACGTCCAGCAATAACTCCCAAAGTAAAGAAGCTAGGCCTGAAAGGCATAGCTTGTCTGAAACCTCCTAACAGGACACACGAGCAGACCCTGTCACTTTGGCTCTCAGCCTTTTCCTTTGCCTGGAAAGAGGGAACATGCCTGGAACCTCCTACGGTGCTTTTCTCGGCCCTAGCAGACTGCAGTTCAAAACATGCTAAACGTCCAGCAATAACTCCCAAAGTAAAGAAGCTAGGCCTGAAAGGCATAGCTTGTCTGAAACCTCCTAACAGGACACACGAGCAGACCCTGTCACTTTGGCTCTCAGCCTTTTCCTTTGCCTGGAAAGAGGGAACATGCCTGGAACCTCCTACGGTGCTTTTCTCGGCCCTAGCAGACTGCAGTTCAAAACATGCTAAACGTCCAGCAATAACTCCCAAAGTAAAGAAGCTAGGCCTGAAAGGCATAGCTTGTCTGAAACCTCCTAACAGGACACACGAGCAGACCCTGTCACTTTGGCTCTCAGCCTTTTCCTTTGCCTGGAAAGAGGGAACATGCCTGGAACCTCCTACGGTGCTTTTCTCGGCCCTAGCAGACTGCAGTTCAAAACATGCTAAACGTCCAGCAATAACTCCCAAAGTAAAGAAGCTAGGCCTGAAAGGCATAGCTTGTCTGAAACCTCCTAACAGGACACACGAGCAGACCCTGTCACTTTGGCTCTCAGCCTTTTCCTTTGCCTGGAAAGAGGGAACATGCCTGGAACCTCCTACGGTGCTTTTCTCGGCCCTAGCAGACTGCAGTTCAAAACATGCTAAACGTCCAGCAATAACTCCGAAAGTAAAGAAGCTAGGCCTGAAAGGCATAGCTTGTCTGAAACCTCCTAACAGGACACACGAGCAGACCCTGTCACTTTGGCTCTCAGCCTTTTCCTTTGCCTGGAAAGAGGGAACATGCCTGGAACCTCCTACGGTGCTTTTCTCGGCCCTAGCAGACTGCAGTTCAAAACATGCTAAACGTCCAGCAATAACTCCCAAAGTAAAGAAGCTAGGCCTGAAAGGCATAGCTTGTCTGAAACCTCCTAACAGGACACACGAGCAGACCCTGTCACTTTGGCTCTCAGCCTTTTCCTTTGCCTGGAAAGAGGGAACATGCCTGGAACCTCCTACGGTGCTTTTCTCGGCCCTAGCAGACTGCAGTTCAAAACATGCTAAACGTCCAGCAATAACTCCCAAAGTAAAGAAGCTAGGCCTGAAAGGCATAGCTTGTCTGAAACCTCCTAACAGGACACACGAGCAGACCCTGTCACTTTGGCTCTCAGCCTTTTCCTTTGCCTGGAAAGAGGGAACATGCCTGGAACCTCCTACGGTGCTTTTCTCGGCCCTAGCAGACTGCAGTTCAAAACATGCTAAACGTCCAGCAATAACTCCCAAAGTAAAGAAGCTAGGCCTGAAAGGCATAGCTTGTCTGAAACCTCCTAACAGGACACACGAGCAGACCCTGTCACTTTGGCTCTCAGCCTTTTCCTTTGCCTGGAAAGAGAGAACATGCCTGGAACCTCCTACGGTGCTTTTCTCGGCCCTAGCAGACTGCAGTTCAAAACATGCTAAACGTCCGGCAATAACTCCCAAAGTAAAGAAGCTAGGCCTGAAAGGCATAGCTTGTCTGAAACCTCCTAACAGGACACACGAGCAGACCCTGTCACTTTGGCTCTCAGCCTTTTCCTTTGCCTGGAAAGAGGGAACATGCCTGGAACCTCCTACGGTGCTTTCCTCGGCCCTAGCAGACTGCAGTTCAAAACATGCTAAACGTCCAGCAATAACTCCCAAAGTAAAGAAGCTAGGCCTGAAAGGCATAGCTTGTCTGAAACCTCCTAACAGGACACACGAGCAGACCCTGTCACTTTGGCTCTCAGCCTTTTCCTTTGCCTGGAAAGAGGGAACATGCCTGGAACCTCCTACAGTGCTTTTCTCGGCCCTAGCAGACTGCAGTTCAAAACATGCTAAACGTCCAGCAATAACTCCCAAAGTAAAGAAGCTAGGCCTGAAAGGCATAGCTTGTCTGAAACCTCCTAACAGGACACACGAGCAGACCCTGTCACTTTGGCTCTCAGCCTTTTCCTTTGCCTGGAAAGAGGGAACATGCCTGGAACCTCCTACGGTGCTTTTCTCGGCCCTAGCAGACTGCAGTTCAAAACATGCTAAACGTCCAGCAATAACTCCCAAAGTAAAGAAGCTAGGCCTGAAAGGCATAGCTTGTCTGAAACCTCCTAACAGGACACACGAGCAGACCCTGTCACTTTGGCTCTCAGCCTTTTCCTTTGCCTGGAAAGAGGGAACATGCCTGGAACCTCCTACGGTGCTTTTCTCGGCCCTAGCAGACTGCAGTTCAAAACATGCTAAACGTCCAGCAATAACTCCCAAAGTAAAGAAGCTAGGCCTGAAAGGCATAGATCGTCTGAAACCTCCTAACAGGACACACGAGCAGACCCTGTCACTTTGGCTCTCAGCCTTTTCCTTTGCCTGGAAAGAGGGAACATGCCTGGAACCTCCTACGGTGCTTTTCTCGGCCCTAGCAGACTGCAGTTCAAAACATGCTAAACGTCCAGCAATAACTCCCAAAGTAAAGAAGCTAGGCCTGAAAGGCATAGCTTGTCTGAAACCTCCTAACAGGACACACGAGCAGACCCTGTCACTTTGGCTCTCAGCCTTTTCCTTTGCCTGGAAAGAGAGAACATGCCTGGAACCTCCTACGGTGCTTTTCTCGGCCCTAGCAGACTGCAGTTCAAAACATGCTAAACGTCCAGCAATAACTCCCAAAGTAAAGAAGCTAGGCCTGAAAGGCATAGCTTGTCTGAAACCTCCTAACAGGACACACGAGCAGACCCTGTCACTTTGGCTCTCAGCCTTTTCCTTTGCCTGGAAAGAGAGAACATGCCTGGAACCTCCTACGGTGCTTTTCTCGGCCCTAGCAGACTGCAGTTCAAAACATGCTAAACGTCCAGCAATAACTCCCAAAGTAAAGAAGCTAGGCCTGAAAGGCATAGCTTGTCTGAAACCTCCTAACAGGACACACGAGCAGACCCTGTCACTTTGGCTCTCAGCCTTTTCCTTTGCCTGGAAAGAGGGAACATGCCTGGAACCTCCTACGGTGCTTTTCTCGGCCCTAGCAGACTGCAGTTCAAAACATGCTAAACGTCCAGCAATAACTCCCAAAGTAAAGAAGCTAGGCCTGAAAGGCATAGCTTGTCTGAAACCTCCTAACAGGACACACGAGCAGACCCTGTCACTTTGGCTCTCAGCCTTTTCCTTTGCCTGGAAAGAGGGAACATGCCTGGAACCTCCTACGGTGCTTTTCTCGGCCCTAGCAGACTGCAGTTCAAAACATGCTAAACGTCCGGCAATAACTCCCAAAGTAAAGAAGCTAGGCCTGAAAGGCATAGCTTGTCTGAAACCTCCTAACAGGACACACGAGCAGACCCTGTCACTTTGGCTCTCAGCCTTTTCCTTTGCCTGGAAAGAGGGAACATGCCTGGAACCTCCTACGGTGCTTTTCTCGGCCCTAGCAGACTGCAGTTCAAAACATGCTAAACGTCCAGCAATAACTCCCAAAGTAAAGAAGCTAGGCCTGAAAGGCATAGCTTGTCTGAAACCTCCTAACAGGACACACGAGCAGACCCTGTCACTTTGGCTCTCAGCCTTTTCCTTTGTCTGGAAAGAGGGAACATGCCTGGAACCTCCTACGGTGCTTTTCTCGGCCCTAGCAGACTGCAGTTCAAAACATGCTAAACGTCCAGCAATAACTCCCAAAGTAAAGAAGCTAGGCCTGAAAGGCATAGCTTGTCTGAAACCTCCTAACAGGACACACGAGCAGACCCTGTCACTTTGGCTCTCAGCCTTTTCCTTTGCCTGGAAAGAGGGAACATGCCTGGAACCTCCTACGGTGCTTTTCTCGGCCCTAGCAGACTGCAGTTCAAAACATGCTAAACGTCCAGCAATAACTCCCAAAGTAAAGAAGCTAGGCCTGAAAGGCATAGCTTGTCTGAAACCTCCTAACAGGACACACGAGCAGACCCTGTCACTTTGGCTCTCAGCCTTTTCCTTTGCCTGGAAAGAGGGAACATGCCTGGAACCTCCTACGGTGCTTTTCTCGGCCCTAGCAGACTGCAGTTCAAAACATGCTAAACGTCCAGCAATAACTCCCAAAGTAAAGAAGCTAGGCCTGAAAGGCATAGCTCGTCTGAAACCTCCTAACAGGACACACGAGCAGACCCTGTCACTTTGGCTCTCAGCCTTTTCCTTTGCCTGGAAAGAGGGAACATGCCTGGAACCTCCTACGGTGCTTTTCTCGGCCCTAGCAGACTGCAGTTCAAAACATGCTAAACGTCCAGCAATAACTCCCAAAGTAAAGAAGCTAGGCCTGAAAGGCATAGCTTGTCTGAAACCTCCTAACAGGACACACGAGCAGACCCTGTCACTTTGGCTCTCAGCCTTTTCCTTTGCCTGGAAAGAGGGAACATGCCTGGAACCTCCTACGGTGCTTTTCTCGGCCCTAGCAGACTGCAGTTCAAAACATGCTAAACGTCCAGCAATAACTCCCAAAGTAAAGAAGCTAGGCCTGAAAGGCATAGCTCGTCTGAAACCTCCTAACAGGACACACGAGCAGACCCTGTCACTTTGGCTCTCAGCCTTTTCCTTTGCCTGGAAAGAGGGAACATGCCTGGAACCTCCTACGGTGCTTTTCTCGGCCCTAGCAGACTGCAGTTCAAAACATGCTAAACGTCCAGCAATAACTCCCAAAGTAAAGAAGCTAGGCCTGAAAGGCATAGCTTGTCTGAAACCTCCTAACAGGACACACGAGCAGACCCTGTCACTTTGGCTCTCAGCCTTTTCCTTTGCCTGGAAAGAGGGAACATGCCTGGAACCTCCTACGGTGCTTTTCTCGGCCCTATCAGACTGCAGTTCAAAACATGCTAAACGTCCAGCAATAACTCCCAAAGTAAAGAAGCTAGGCCTGAAAGGCATAGCTTGTCTGAAACCCCCTAACAGGACACACGAGCAGACCCTGTCACTTTGGCTCTCAGCCTTTTCCTTTGCCTGGAAAGAGGGAACATGCCTGGAACCTCCTACGGTGCTTTTCTCGGCCCTAGCAGACTGCAGTTCAAAACATGCTAAACGTCCAGCAATAACTCCCAAAGTAAAGAAGCTAGGCCTGAAAGGCATAGCTTGTCTGAAACCTCCTAACAGGACACACGAGCAGACCCTGTCACTTTGGCTCTCAGCCTTTTCCTTTGCCTGGAAAGAGGGAACATGCCTGGAACCTCCTACGGTGCTTTTCTCGGCCCTAGCAGACTGCAGTTCAAAACATGCTAAACGTCCAGCAATAACTCCCAAAGTAAAGAAGCTAGGCCTGAAAGGCATAGCTTGTCTGAAACCCCCTAACAGGACACACGAGCAGACCCTGTCACTTTGGCTCTCAGCCTTTTCCTTTGCCTGGAAAGAGGGAACATGCCTGGAACCTCCTACGGTGCTTTTCTCGGCCCTAGCAGACTGCAGTTCAAAACATGCTAAACGTCCAGCAATAACTCCCAAAGTAAAGAAGCTAGGCCTGAAAGGCATAGCTTGTCTGAAACCTCCTAACAGGACACACGAGCAGACCCTGTCACTTTGGCTCTCAGCCTTTTCCTTTGCCTGGAAAGAGGGAACATGCCTGGAACCTCCTACGGTGCTTTTCTCGGCCCTAGCAGACTGCAGTTCAAAACATGCTAAACGTCCAGCAATAACTCCCAAAGTAAAGAAGCTAGGCCTGAAAGGCATAGCTCGTCTGAAACCTCCTAACAGGACACACGAGCAGACCCTGTCACTTTGGCTCTCAGCCTTTTCCTTTGCCTGGAAAGAGGGAACATGCCTGGAACCTCCTACGGTGCTTTTCTCGGCCCTAGCAGACTGCAGTTCAAAACATGCTAAACGTCCAGCAATAACTCCCAAAGTAAAGAAGCTAGGCCTGAAAGGCATAGCTCGTCTGAAACCTCCTAACAGGACACACGAGCAGACCCTGTCACTTTGGCTCTCAGCCTTTTCCTTTGCCTGGAAAGAGGGAACATGCCTGGAACCTCCTACGGTGCTTTTCTCGGCCCTAGCAGACTGCAGTTCAAAACATGCTAAACGTCCGGCAATAACTCCCAAAGTAAAGAAGCTAGGCCTGAAAGGCATATCTTGTCTGAAACCTCCTAACAGGACACACGAGCAGACCCTGTCACTTTGGCTCTCAGCCTTTTCCTTTGCCTGGAAAGAGAGAACATGCCTGGAACCTCCTACGGTGCTTTTCTCGGCCCTAGCAGACTGCAGTTCAAAACATGCTAAACGTCCAGCAATAACTCCCAAAGTAAAGAAGCTAGGCCTGAAAGGCATAGCTTGTCTGAAACCTCCTAACAGGACACACGAGCAGACCCTGTCACTTTGGCTCTCAGCCTTTTCCTTTGCCTGGAAAGAGGGAACATGCCTGGAACCTCCTACGGTGCTTTTCTCGGCCCTAGCAGACTGCAGTTCAAAACATGCTAAACGTCCAGCAATAACTCCCAAAGTAAAGAAGCTAGGCCTGAAAGGCATAGCTTGTCTGAAACCTCCTAACAGGACACACGAGCAGACCCTGTCACTTTGGCTCTCAGCCTTTTCCTTTGCCTGGAAAGAGGGAACATGCCTGGAACCTCCTACGGTGCTTTTCTCGGCCCTAGCAGACTGCAGTTCAAAACATGCTAAACGTCCAGCAATAACTCCCAAAGTAAAGAAGCTAGGCCTGAAAGGCATAGCTTGTCTGAAACCTCCTAACAGGACACACGAGCAGACCCTGTCACTTTGGCTCTCAGCCTTTTCCTTTGCCTGGAAAGAGGGAACATGCCTGGAACCTCCTACGGTGCTTTTCTCGGCCCTAGCAGACTGCAGTTCAAAACATGCTAAACGTCCAGCAATAACTCCCAAAGTAAAGAAGCTAGGCCTGAAAGGCATAGCTTGTCTGAAACCTCCTAACAGGACACACGAGCAGACCCTGTCACTTTGGCTCTCAGCCTTTTCCTTTGCCTGGAAAGAGGGAACATGCCTGGAACCTCCTACGGTGCTTTTCTCGGCCCTAGCAGACTGCAGTTCAAAACATGCTAAACGTCCGGCAATAACTCCCAAAGTAAAGAAGCTAGGCCTGAAAGGCATAGCTTGTCTGAAACCTCCTAACAGGACACACGAGCAGACCCTGTCACTTTGGCTCTCAGCCTTTTCCTTTGCCTGGAAAGAGGGAACATGCCTGGAACCTCCTACGGTGCTTTTCTCGGCCCTAGCAGACTGCAGTTCAAAACATGCTAAACGTCCAGCAATAACTCCCAAAGTAAAGAAGCTAGGCCTGAAAGGCATAGCTTGTCTGAAACCTCCTAACAGGACACACGAGCAGACCCTGTCACTTTGGCTCTCAGCCTTTTCCTTTGCCTGGAAAGAGGGAACATGCCTGGAACCTCCTACGGTGCTTTTCTCGGCCCTAGCAGACTGCAGTTCAAAACATGCTAAACGTCCAGCAATAACTCCCAAAGTAAAGAAGCTAGGCCTGAAAGGCATAGCTTGTCTGAAACCTCCTAACAGGACACACGAGCAGACCCTGTCACTTTGGCTCTCAGCCTTTTCCTTTGCCTGGAAAGAGGGAACATGCCTGGAACCTCCTACGGTGCTTTTCTCGGCCCTAGCAGACTGCAGTTCAAAACATGCTAAACGTCCGGCAATAACTCCCAAAGTAAAGAAGCTAGGCCTGAAAGGCATAGCTTGTCTGAAACCTCCTAACAGGACACACGAGCAGACCCTGTCACTTTGGCTCTCAGCCTTTTCCTTTGCCTGGAAAGAGAGAACATGCCTGGAACCTCCTACGGTGCTTTTCTCGGCCCTAGCAGACTGCAGTTCAAAACATGCTAAACGTCCAGCAATAACTCCCAAAGTAAAGAAGCTAGGCCTGAAAGGCATAGCTTGTCTGAAACCTCCAAACAGGACACACGAGCAGACCCTGTCACTTTGGCTCTCAGCCTTTTCCTTTGCCTGGAAAGAGAGAACATGCCTGGAACCTCCTACGGTGCTTTTCTCGGCCCTAGCAGACTGCAGTTCAAAACATGCTAAACGTCCAGCAATAACTCCCAAAGTAAAGAAGCTAGGCCTGAAAGGCATAGCTTGTCTGAAACCTCCTAACAGGACACACGAGCAGACCCTGTCACTTTGGCTCTCAGCCTTTTCCTTTGCCTGGAAAGAGGGAACATGCCTGGAACCTCCTACGGTGCTTTTCTCGGCCCTAGCAGACTGCAGTTCAAAACATGCTAAACGTCCAGCAATAACTCCCAAAGTAAAGAAGCTAGGCCTGAAAGGCATAGCTTGTCTGAAACCTCCTAACAGGACACACGAGCAGACCCTGTCACTTTGGCTCTCAGCCTTTTCCTTTGCCTGGAAAGAGGGAACATGCCTGGAACCTCCTACGGTGCTTTTCTCGGCCCTAGCAGACTGCAGTTCAAAACATGCTAAACGTCCGGCAATAACTCCCAAAGTAAAGAAGCTAGGCCTGAAAGGCATAGCTTGTCTGAAACCTCCTAACAGGACACACGAGCAGACCCTGTCACTTTGGCTCTCAGCCTTTTCCTTTGCCTGGAAAGAGGGAACATGCCTGGAACCTCCTACGGTGCTTTTCTCGGCCCTAGCAGACTGCAGTTCAAAACATGCTAAACGTCCAGCAATAACTCCCAAAGTAAAGAAGCTAGGCCTGAAAGGCATAGCTTGTCTGAAACCTCCTAACAGGACACACGAGCAGACCCTGTCACTTTGGCTCTCAGCCTTTTCCTTTGCCTGGAAAGAGGGAACATGCCTGGAACCTCCTACGGTGCTTTTCTCGGCCCTAGCAGACTGCAGTTCAAAACATGCTAAACGTCCAGCAATAACTCCCAAAGTAAAGAAGCTAGGCCTGAAAGGCATAGCTTGTCTGAAACCTCCTAACAGGACACACGAGCAGACCCTGTCACTTTGGCTCTCAGCCTTTTCCTTTGTCTGGAAAGAGGGAACATGCCTGGAACCTCCTACGGTGCTTTTCTCGGCCCTAGCAGACTGCAGTTCAAAACATGCTAAACGTCCAGCAATAACTCCCAAAGTAAAGAAGCTAGGCCTGAAAGGCATAGCTTGTCTGAAACCTCCTAACAGGACACACGAGCAGACCCTGTCACTTTGGCTCTCAGCCTTTTCCTTTGCCTGGAAAGAGGGAACATGCCTGGAACCTCCTACGGTGCTTTTCTCGGCCCTAGCAGACTGCAGTTCAAAACATGCTAAACGTCCAGCAATAACTCCCAAAGTAAAGAAGCTAGGCCTGAAAGGCATAGCTTGTCTGAAACCTCCTAACAGGACACACGAGCAGACCCTGTCACTTTGGCTCTCAGCCTTTTCCTTTGTCTGGAAAGAGGGAACATGCCTGGAACCTCCTACGGTGCTTTTCTCGGCCCTAGCAGACTGCAGTTCAAAACATGCTAAACGTCCAGCAATAACTCCCAAAGTAAAGAAGCTAGGCCTGAAAGGCATAGCTTGTCTGAAACCTCCTAACAGGACACACGAGCAGACCCTGTCACTTTGGCTCTCAGCCTTTTCCTTTGCCTGGAAAGAGGGAACATGCCTGGAACCTCCTACGGTGCTTTTCTCGGCCCTAGCAGACTGCAGTTCAAAACATGCTAAACGTCCAGCAATAACTCCCAAAGTAAAGAAGCTAGGCCTGAAAGGCATAGCTCGTCTGAAACCTCCTAACAGGACACACGAGCAGACCCTGTCACTTTGGCTCTCAGCCTTTTCCTTTGCCTGGAAAGAGGGAACATGCCTGGAACCTCCTACGGTGCTTTTCTCGGCCCTAGCAGACTGCAGTTCAAAACATGCTAAACGTCCAGCAATAACTCCCAAAGTAAAGAAGCTAGGCCTGAAAGGCATAGCTCGTCTGAAACCTCCTAACAGGACACACGAGCAGACCCTGTCACTTTGGCTCTCAGCCTTTTCCTTTGCCTGGAAAGAGGGAACATGCCTGGAACCTCCTACGGTGCTTTTCTCGGCCCTAGCAGACTGCAGTTCAAAACATGCTAAACGTCCAGCAATAACTCCCAAAGTAAAGAAGCTAGGCCTGAAAGGCATAGCTTGTCTGAAACCTCCTAACAGGACACACGAGCAGACCCTGTCACTTTGGCTCTCAGCCTTTTCCTTTGCCTGGAAAGAGGGAACATGCCTGGAACCTCCTACGGTGCTTTTCTCGGCCCTAGCAGACTGCAGTTCAAAACATGCTAAACGTCCAGCAATAACTCCCAAAGTAAAGAAGCTAGGCCTGAAAGGCATAGCTCGTCTGAAACCTCCTAACAGGACACACGAGCAGACCCTGTCACTTTGGCTCTCAGCCTTTTCCTTTGCCTGGAAAGAGGGAACATGCCTGGAACCTCCTACGGTGCTTTTCTCGGCCCTAGCAGACTGCAGTTCAAAACATGCTAAACGTCCAGCAATAACTCCCAAAGTAAAGAAGCTAGGCCTGAAAGGCATAGCTTGTCTGAAACCTCCTAACAGGACACACGAGCAGACCCTGTCACTTTGGCTCTCAGCCTTTTCCTTTGCCTGGAAAGAGGGAACATGCCTGGAACCTCCTACGGTGCTTTTCTCGGCCCTAGCAGACTGCAGTTCAAAACATGCTAAACGTCCAGCAATAACTCCCAAAGTAAAGAAGCTAGGCCTGAAAGGCATAGCTCGTCTGAAACCTCCTAACAGGACACACGAGCAGACCCTGTCACTTTGGCTCTCAGCCTTTTCCTTTGCCTGGAAAGAGGGAACATGCCTGGAACCTCCTACGGTGCTTTTCTCGGCCCTAGCAGACTGCAGTTCAAAACATGCTAAACGTCCAGCAATAACTCCCAAAGTAAAGAAGCTAGGCCTGAAAGGCATAGCTTGTCTGAAACCTCCTAACAGGACACACGAGCAGACCCTGTCACTTTGGCTCTCAGCCTTTTCCTTTGCCTGGAAAGAGGGAACATGCCTGGAACCTCCTACGGTGCTTTTCTCGGCCCTATCAGACTGCAGTTCAAAACATGCTAAACGTCCAGCAATAACTCACAAAGTAAAGAAGCTAGGCCTGAAAGGCATAGCTTGTCTGAAACCCCCTAACAGGACACACGAGCAGACCCTGTCACTTTGGCTCTCAGCCTTTTCCTTTGCCTGGAAAGAGGGAACATGCCTGGAACCTCCTACGGTGCTTTTCTCGGCCCTAGCAGACTGCAGTTCAAAACATGCTAAACGTCCAGCAATAACTCCCAAAGTAAAGAAGCTAGGCCTGAAAGGCATAGCTTGTCTGAAACCTCCTAACAGGACACAGGAGCAGACCCTGTCACTTTGGCTCTCAGCCTTTTCCTTTGCCTGGAAAGAGGGAACATGCCTGGAACCTCCTACGGTGCTTTTCTCGGCCCTAGCAGACTGCAGTTCAAAACATGCTAAACGTCCAGCAATAACTCCCAAAGTAAAGAAGCTAGGCCTGAAAGGCATAGCTTGTCTGAAACCTCCTAACAGGACACACGAGCAGACCCTGTCACTTTGGCTCTCAGCCTTTTCCTTTGCCTGGAAAGAGGGAACATGCCTGGAAACTCCTACGGTGCTTTTCTCGGCCCTAGCAGACTGCAGTTCAAAACATGCTAAACGTCCAGCAATAACTCCCAAAGTAAAGAAGCTAGGCCTGAAAGGCATAGCTCGTCTGAAACCTCCTAACAGGACACACGAGCAGACCCTGTCACTTTGGCTCTCAGCCTTTTCCTTTGCCTGGAAAGAGGGAACATGCCTGGAACCTCCTACGGTGCTTTTCTCGGCCCTAGCAGACTGCAGTTCAAAACATGCTAAACGTCCAGCAATAACTCCCAAAGTAAAGAAGCGAGGCCTGAAAGGCATAGCTCGTCTGAAACCTCCTAACAGGACACACGAGCAGACCCTGTCACTTTGGCTCTCAGCCTTTTCCTTTGCCTGGAAAGAGGGAACATGCCTGGAACCTCCTACGGTGCTTTTCTCGGCCCTAGCAGACTGCAGTTCAAAACATGCTAAACGTCCAGCAATAACTCCCAAAGTAAAGAAGCTAGGCCTGAAAGGCATAGCTTGTCTGAAACCTCCTAACAGGACACACGAGCAGACCCTGTCACTTTGGCTCTCAGCCTTTTCCTTTGCCTGGAAAGAGGGAACATGCCTGGAACCTCCTACGGTGCTTTTCTCGGCCCTAGCAGACTGCAGTTCAAAACATGCTAAACGTCCAGCAATAACTCCCAAAGTAAAGAAGCTAGGCCTGAAAGGCATAGCTTGTCTGAAACCTCCTAACAGGACACACGAGCAGACCCTGTCACTTTGGCTCTCAGCCTTTTCCTTTGCCTGGAAAGAGGGAACATGCCTGGAACCTCCTACGGTGCTTTTCTCGGCCCTAGCAGACTGCAGTTCAAAACATGCTAAACGTCCAGCAATAACTCCCAAAGTAAAGAAGCTAGGCCTGAAAGGCATAGCTTGTCTGAAACCTCCTAACAGGACACACGAGCAGACCCTGTCACTTTGGCTCTCAGCCTTTTCCTTTGCCTGGAAAGAGGGAACATGCCTGGAACCTCCTACGGTGCTTTTCTCGGCCCTAGCAGACTGCAGTTCAAAACATGCTAAACGTCCAGCAATAACTCCCAAAGTAAAGAAGCTAGGCCTGAAAGGCATAGCTTGTCTGAAACCTCCTAACAGGACACACGAGCAGACCCTGTCACTTTGGCTCTCAGCCTTTTCCTTTGCCTGGAAAGAGGGAACATGCCTGGAACCTCCTACGGTGCTTTTCTCGGCCCTAGCAGACTGCAGTTCAAAACATGCTAAACGTCCAGCAATAACTCCCAAAGTAAAGAAGCTAGGCCTGAAAGGCATAGCTTGTCTGAAACCTCCTAACAGGACACACGAGCAGACCCTGTCACTTTGGCTCTCAGCCTTTTCCTTTGCCTGGAAAGAGGGAACATGCCTGGAACCTCCTACGGTGCTTTTCTCGGCCCTAGCAGACTGCAGTTCAAAACATGCTAAACGTCCAGCAATAACTCCCAAAGTAAAGAAGCTAGGCCTGTAAGGCATAGCTTGTATGAAACTTCCTAACAGGACACACGAGCAGACCCTGTCACTTTGGCTCTCAGCCTTTTCCTTTGCCTGGAAAGAGGGAACATGCCTGGAACCTCCTACGGTGCTTTTCTCGGCCCTAGCAGACTGCAGTTCAAAACATGCTAAACGTCCAGCAATAACTCCCAAAGTAAAGAAGCTAGGCCTGAAAGGCATAGCTTGTCTGAAACCTCCTAACAGGACACACGAGCAGACCCTGTCACTTTGGCTCTCAGCCTTTTCCTTTGCCTGGAAAGAGGGAACATGCCTGGAACCTCCTACGGTGCTTTTCTCGGCCCTAGCAGACTGCAGTTCAAAACATGCTAAACGTCCAGCAATAACTCCCAAAGTAAAGAAGCTAGGCCTGAAAGGCATAGCTTGTCTGAAACCTCCTAACAGGACACACGAGCAGACCCTGTCACTTTGGCTCTCAGCCTTTTCCTTTGCCTGGAAAGAGAGAACATGCCTGGAACCTCCTACGGTGCTTTTCTCGGCCCTAGCAGACTGCAGTTCAAAACATGCTAAACGTCCGGCAATAACTCCCAAAGTAAAGAAGCTAGGCCTGAAAGGCATAGCTTGTCTGAAACCTCCTAACAGGACACACGAGCAGACCCTGTCACTTTGGCTCTCAGCCTTTTCCTTTGCCTGGAAAGAGGGAACATGCCTGGAACCTCCTACGGTGCTTTCCTCGGCCCTAGCAGACTGCAGTTCAAAACATGCTAAACGTCCAGCAATAACTCCCAAAGTAAAGAAGCTAGGCCTGAAAGGCATAGCTTGTATGAAACTTCCTAACAGGACACACGAGCAGACCCTGTCACTTTGGCTCTCAGGCTTTTCCTTTGCCTGGAAAGAGGGAACATGCCTGGAACCTCCTACGGTGCTTTTCTCGGCCCTAGCAGACTGCAGTTCAAAACATGCTAAACGTCCAGCAATAACTCCCAAAGTAAAGAAGCTAGGCCTGAAAGGCATAGCTTGTCTGAAACCTCCTAACAGGACACACGAGCAGACCCTGTCACTTTGGCTCTCAGCCTTTTCCTTTGCCTGGAAAGAGGGAACATGCCTGGAACCTCCTACGGTGCTTTTCTCGGCCCTAGCAGACTGCAGTTCAAAACATGCTAAACGTCCAGCAATAACTCCCAAAGTAAAGAAGCTAGGCCTGAAAGGCATAGCTTGCCTGAAACCCCCTAACAGGACACACGAGCAGACCCTGTCACTTTGGCTCTCAGCCTTTTCCTTTGCCTGGAAAGAGGGAACATGCCTGGAACCTCCTACGGTGCTTTTCTCGGCCCTAGCAGACTGCAGTTCAAAACATGCTAAACGTCCAGCAATAACTCCCAAAGAAAAGAAGCTAGGCCTGAAAGGCATAGCTTGTCTGAAACCTCCTAACAGGACACACGAGCAGACCCTGTCACTTTGGCTCTCAGCCTTTTCCTTTGCCTGGAAAGAGGGAACATGCCTGGAACCTCCTACGGTGCTTTTCTCGGCCCTAGCAGACTGCAGTTCAAAACATGCTAAACGTCCAGCAATAACTCCCAAAGTAAAGAAGCTAGGCCTGAAAGGCATAGCTTGCCTGAAACCCCCTAACAGGACACACGAGCAGACCCTGTCACTTTGGCTCTCAGCCTTTTCCTTTGCCTGGAAAGAGGGAACATGCCTGGAACCTCCTACGGTGCTTTTCTCGGCCCTAGCAGACTGCAGTTCAAAACATGCTAAACGTCCAGCAATAACTCCCAAAGTAAAGAAGCTAGGCCTGAAAGGCATAGCTTGTCTGAAACCTCCTAACAGGACACACGAGCAGACCCTGTCACTTTGGCTCTCAGCCTTTTCCTTTGCCTGGAAAGAGGGAACATGCCTGGAACCTCCTACGGTGCTTTTCTCGGCCCTAGCAGACTGCAGTTCAAAACATGCTAAACGTCCGGCAATAACTCCCAAAGTAAAGAAGCTAGGCCTGAAAGGCATAGCTTGTATGAAACTTCCTAACAGGACACACGAGCAGACCCTGTCACTTTGGCTCTCAGCCTTTTCCTTTGCCTGGAAAGAGGGAACATGCCTGGAACCTCCTACGGTGCTTTTCTCGGCCCTAGCAGACTGCAGTTCAAAACATGCTAAACGTCCAGCAATAACTCCCAAAGTAAAGAAGCTAGGCCTGAAAGGCATAGCTTGTCTGAAACCTCCTAACAGGACACACGAGCAGACCCTGTCACTTTGGCTCTCAGCCTTTTCCTTTGCCTGGAAAGAGGGAACATGCCTGGAACCTCCTACGGTGCTTTTCTCGGCCCTAGCAGACTGCAGTTCAAAACATGCTAAACGTCCAGCAATAACTCCCAAAGTAAAGAAGCTAGGCCTGAAAGGCATAGCTTGTCTGAAACCTCCTAACAGGACACACGAGCAGACCCTGTCACTTTGGCTCTCAGCCTTTTCCTTTGCCTGGAAAGAGAGAACATGCCTGGAACCTCCTACGGTGCTTTTCTCGGCCCTAGCAGACTGCAGTTCAAAACATGTAAACGTCCAGCAATAACTCCCAAAGTAAAGAAGCTAGGCCTGAAAGGCATAGCTTGTCTGAAACCTCCTGACAGGACACACGAGCAGACCCTGTCACTTTGGCTCTCAGCCGTTTCCTTTGCCTGGAAAGAGGGAACATGCCTGGAACCTCCTACGGTGCTTTACTCGGCCCTAGCAGACTGCAGTTCAAAACATGCTAAACGGCCAGCAATAACTCCCAAAGTAAAGAAGCTAGGCCTGAAAAGCATAGCTTGTCTGAAACCTCCTAACAGGACACACGAGGAGACCCTGTCACTTTGGCTCTCAGCCTTTTCCTTTGCCTGGAAAGAGGGAACATGCCTGGAACCTCATACAGTGCTTTTCTCGGCCCTAGCAGACTGCAGTTCAAAACATGCTAAACGTCCAGCAATAACTCCCAAAGTAAAGAAGCTAGGCCTGAAAGGCATAGCTTGTCTGAAACCCCCTAACAGGACACACGAGCAGACCCTGTCACTTTGGCTCTCAGCCTTTTCCTTTGCCTGGAAAGAGGGAACATGCCTGGAACCTCCTACGGTGCTTTTCTCAGCCCTAGCAGACTGCAGTTCAAAACATGCTAAACGTCCAGCAATAACTCCCAAAGTAAAGAAGCTAGGCCTGAAAGGCATAGCTTGTCTGAAACCTCCTAACAGGACACACGAGCAGACCCTGTCACTTTGGCTCTCAGCCTTTTCCTTTGCCTGGAAAGAGGGAACATGCCTGGAACCTCCTACGGTGCTTTTCTCGGCCCTAGCAGACTGCAGTTCAAAACATGCTAAACGTCCAGCAATAACTCCCAAAGTAAAGAAGCTAGGCCTGAAAGGCATAGCTTGTATGAAACTTCCTAACAGGACACACGAGCAGACCCTGTCACTTTGGCTCTCAGCCTTTTCCTTTGCCTGGAAAGAGGGAACATGCCTGGAACCTCCTACGGTGCTTTTCTCGGCCCTAGCAGACTGCAGTTCAAAACATGCTAAACGTCCAGCAATAACTCCCAAAGTAAAGAAGCTAGGCCTGAAAGGCATAGCTTGTCTGAAACCTCCTAACAGGACACACGAGCAGACCCTGTCACTTTGGCTCTCAGCCTTTTCCTTTGCCTGGAAAGAGGGAACATGCCTGGAACCTCCTACGGTGCTTTTCTCGGCCCTAGCAGACTGCAGTTCAAAACATGCTAAACGTCCGGCAATAACTCCCAAAGTAAAGAAGCTAGGCCTGAAAGGCATAGCTTGTCTGAAACCTCCTAACAGGACACACGAGCAGACCCTGTCACTTTGGCTCTCAGCCTTTTCCTTTGCCTGGAAAGAGAGAACATGCCTGGAACCTCCTACGGTGCTTTTCTCGGCCCTAGCAGACTGCAGTTCAAAACATGCTAAACGTCCAGCAATAACTCCCAAAGTAAAGAAGCTAGGCCTGAAAGGCATAGCTTGTCTGAAACCTCCTAACAGGACACACGAGCAGACCCTGTCACTTTGGCTCTCAGCCTTTTCCTTTGCCTGGAAAGAGGGAACATGCCTGGAACCTCCTACGGTGCTTTTCTCGGCCCTAGCAGACTGCAGTTCAAAACATGCTAAACGTCCAGCAATAACTCCCAAAGTAAAGAAGCTAGGCCTGAAAGGCATAGCTCGTCTGAAACCTCCTAACAGGACACACGAGCAGACCCTGTCACTTTGGCTCTCAGCCTCTTCCTTTGCCTGGAAAGAGAGAACATGCCTGGAACCTCCTACGGTGCTTTTCTCGGCCCTAGCAGACTGCAGTTCAAAACATGCTAAACGTCCAGCAATAACTCCCAAAGTAAAGAAGCTAGGCCTGAAAGGCATAGCTTGTCTGAAACCTCCTAACAGGACACACGAGCAGACCCTGTCACTTTGGCTCTCAGCCTTTTCCTTTGCCTGGAAAGAGGGAACATGCCTGGAACCTCCTACGGTGCTTTTCTCGGCCCTAGCAGACTGCAGTTCAAAACATGCTAAACGTCCAGCAATAACTCCCAAAGTAAAGAAGCTAGGCCTGAAAGGCATAGCTCGTCTGAAACCTCCTAACAGGACACACGAGCAGACCCTGTCACTTTGGCTCTCAGCCTTTTCCTTTGCCTGGAAAGAGGGAACATGCCTGGAACCTCCTACGGTGCTTTTCTCGGCCCTAGCAGACTGCAGTTCAAAACATGCTAAACGTCCAGCAATAACTCCCAAAGTAAAGAAGCTAGGCCTGAAAGGCATAGCTTGTCTGAAACCTCCTAACAGGACACACGAGCAGACCCTGTCACTTTGGCTCTCAGCCTCTTCCTTTGCCTGGAAAGAGAGAACATGCCTGGAACCTCCTACGGTGCTTTTCTCGGCCCTAGCAGACTGCAGTTCAAAACATGCTAAACGTCCAGCAATAACTCCCAAAGTAAAGAAGCTAGGCCTGAAAGGCATAGCTTGTCTGAAACCTCCTGACAGGACACACGAGCAGACCCTGTCACTTTGGCTCTCAGCCTTTTCCTTTGCCTGGAAAGAGGGAACATGCCTGGAACCTCCTACGGTGCTTTTCTCGGCCCTAGCAGACTGCAGTTCAAAACATGCTAAACGGCCAGCAATAACTCCCAAAGTAAAGAAGCTAGGCCTGAAAAGCATAGCTTGTCTGAAACCTCCTAACAGGACACACGAGGAGACCCTGTCACTTTGGCTCTCAGCCTTTTCCTTTGCCTGGAAAGAGGGAACATGCCTGGAACCTCCTACAGTGCTTTTCTCGGCCCTAGCAGACTGCAGTTCAAAACATGCTAAACGTCCAGCAATAACTCCCAAAGTAAAGAAGCTAGGCCTGAAAGGCATAGCTTGTCTGAAACCCCCTAACAGGACACACGAGCAGACCCTGTCACTTTGGCTCTCAGCCTTTTCCTTTGCCTGGAAAGAGGGAACATGCCTGGAACCTCCTACGGTGCTTTTCTCAGCCCTAGCAGACTGCAGTTCAAAACATGCTAAACGTCCAGCAATAACTCCCAAAGTAAAGAAGCTAGGCCTGAAAGGCATAGCTTGTCTGAAACCTCCTAACAGGACACACGAGCAGACCCTGTCACTTTGGCTCTCAGCCTTTTCCTTTGCCTGGAAAGAGGGAACATGCCTGGAACCTCCTACGGTGCTTTTCTCGGCCCTAGCAGACTGCAGTTCAAAACATGCTAAACGTCCAGCAATAACTCCCAAAGTAAAGAAGCTAGGCCTGAAAGGCATAGCTTGTCTGAAACCTCCTAACAGGACACACGAGCAGACCCTGTCACTTTGGCTTTCAGCCTTTTCCTTTGCCTGGAAAGAGGGAACATGCCTGGAACCTCCTACGGTGCTTTTCTCGGCCCTAGCAGACTGTAGTTCAAAACATGCTAAACGTCCGGCAATAACTCCCAAAGTAAAGAAGCTAGGCCTGAAAGGCATAGCTTGTCTGAAACCTCCTAACAGGACACACGAGCAGACCCTGTCACTTTGGCTCTCAGCCTTTTCCTTTGCCTGGAAAGAGGGAACATGCCTGGAACCTCCTACGGTGCTTTTCTCGGCCCTAGCAGACTGCAGTTCAAAACATGCTAAACGTCCAGCAATAACTCCCAAAGTAAAGAAGCTAGGACTGAAAGGCATAGCTTGTCTGAAACCTCCTAACAGGACACACGAGCAGACCCTGTCACTTTGGCTCTCAGCCTTTTCCTTTGCCTGGAAAGAGGGAACATGCCTGGAACCTCCTACGGTGCTTTTCTCGGCCCTAGCAGACTGCAGTTCAAAACATGCTAAACGTCCAGCAATAACTCCCAAAGTAAAGAAGCTAGGCCTGAAAGGCATAGCTTGTCTGAAACCTCCTGACAGGACACACGAGCAGACCCTATCACTTTGGCTCTCAGCCTTTTCCTTTGCCTGGAAAGAGGGAACATGCCTGGAACCTCCTACGGTGCTTTTCTCGGCCCTAGCAGACTGCAGTTCAAAACATGCTAAACGTCCAGCAATAACTCCCAAAGTAAAGAAGCTAGGCCTGAAAGGCATAGCTTGTCTGAAACCTCCTAACAGGACACACCAGCAGACCCTGTCACTTTGGCTCTCAGCCTTTTCCTTTGCCTGGAAAGAGGGAACATGCCTGGAACCTCCTACGGTGCTTTTCTCGGCCCTAGCAGACTGCAGTTCAAAACATGCTAAACGTCCAGCAATAACTCCCAAAGTAAAGAAGCTAGGCCTGAAAGGCATAGCTCGTCTGAAACCTCCTAACAGGACACACGAGCAGACTCTGTCACTTTGGCTCTCAGCCTTTTCCTTTGCCTGGAAAGAGGGAACATGCCTGGAACCTCCTACGGTGCTTTTCTCGGCCCTAGCAGACTGCAGTTCAAAACATGCTAAACGTCCAGCAATAACTCCCAAAGTAAAGAAGCTAGGCCTGAAAGGCATAGCTTGTCTGAAACCTCCTAACAGGACACACGAGCAGACCCTGTCACTTTGGCTCTCAGCCTTTTCCTTTGCCTGGAAAGAGGGAACATGCCTGGAACCTCCTACGGTGCTTTTCTCGGCCCTAGCAGACTGCAGTTCAAAACATGCTAAACGTCCAGCAATAACTCCCAAAGTAAAGAAGCTAGGCCTGAAAGGCATAGCTTGTCTGAAACCTCCTGACAGGACACACGAGCAGACCCTGTCACTTTGGCTCTCAGCCTTTTCCTTTGCCTGGAAAGAGGGAACATGCCTGGAACCTCCTACGGTGCTTTTCTCGGCCCTAGCAGACATCAGTACAAAACATGCTAAACGTCCAGCAATAACTCCCAAAGTAAAGAAGCTAGGCCTGAAAGGCATAGCTTGTCTGAAACCTCCTAACAGGACACACCAGCAGACCCTGTCACTTTGGCTCTCAGCCTTTTCCTTTGCCTGGAAAGAGGGAACATGCCTGGAACCTCCTACGGTGCTTTTCTCGGCCCTAGCAGACTGCAGTTCAAAACATGCTAAACGTCCAGCAATAACTCCCAAAGTAAAGAAGCTAGGCCTGAAAGGCATAGCTCGTCTGAAACCTCCTAACAGGACACACGAGCAGACCCTGTCACTTTGGCTCTCAGCCTTTTCCTTTGCCTGGAAAGAGGGAACATGCCTGGAACCTCCTACGGTGCTTTTCTCGGCCCTAGCAGACTGCAGTTCAAAACATGCTAAACGTCCAGCAATAACTCCCAAAGTAAAGAAGCTAGGCCTGAAAGGCATAGCTTGTCTGAAACCTCCTAACAGGACACACGAGCAGACCCTGTCACTTTGGCTCTCAGCCTTTTCCTTTGCCTGGAAAGAGGGAACATGCCTGGAACCTCCTACAGTGCTTTTCTCGGCCCTAGCAGACTGCAGTTCAAAACATGCTAAACGTCCAGCAATAACTCCCAAAGTAAAGAAGCTAGGCCTGAAAGGCATAGCTCGTCTGAAACCGCCTAACAGGACACACGAGCAGACCCTGTCACTTTGGCTCTCAGCCTTTTCCTTTGCCTGGAAAGAGGGAACATGCCTGGAACCTCCTACGGTGCTTTTCTCGGCCCTAGCAGACTGCAGTTCAAAACATGCTAAACGTCCAGCAATAACTCCCAAAGTAAAGAAGCTAGGCCTGAAAGGCATAGCTTGTCTGAAACCTCCTGACAGGACACACGAGCAGACCCTATCACTTTGGCTCTCAGCCTTTTCCTTTGCCTGGAAAGAGGGAACATGCCTGGAACCTCCTACGGTGCTTTTCTCGGCCCTAGCAGACTGCAGTTCAAAACATGCTAAACGTCCAGCAATAACTCCCAAAGTAAAGAAGCTAGGCCTGAAAGGCATAGCTTGTCTGAAACCTCCTAACAGGACACACCAGCAGACCCTGTCACTTTGGCTCTCAGCCTTTTCCTTTGCCTGGAAAGAGGGAACATGCCTGGAACCTCCTACGGTGCTTTTCTCGGCCCTAGCAGACTGCAGTTCAAAACATGCTAAACGTCCAGCAATAACTCCCAAAGTAAAGAAGCTAGGCCTGAAAGGCATAGCTCGTCTGAAACCTCCTAACAGGACACACGAGCAGACTCTGTCACTTTGGCTCTCAGCCTTTTCCTTTGCCTGGAAAGAGGGAACATGCCTGGAACCTCCTACGGTGCTTTTCTCGGCCCTAGCAGACTGCAGTTCAAAACATGCTAAACGTCCAGCAATAACTCCCAAAGTAAAGAAGCTAGGCCTGAAAGGCATAGCTTGTCTGAAACCTCCTAACAGGACACACGAGCAGACCCTGTCACTTTGGCTCTCAGCCTTTTCCTTTGCCTGGAAAGAGGGAACATGCCTGGAACCTCCTACGGTGCTTTTCTCGGCCCTAGCAGACTGCAGTTCAAAACATGCTAAACGTCCATCAATAACTCCAAAAGTAAAGAAGCTAGGCCTGAAAGGCATAGCTTGTCTGAAACCTCCTGACAGGACACACGAGCAGACCCTGTCACTTTGGCTCTCAGCCTTTTCCTTTGCCTGGAAAGAGGGAACATGCCTGGAACCTCCTACGGTGCTTTTCTCAGCCCTAGCAGACATCAGTACAAAACATGCTAAACGTCCAGCAATAACTCCCAAAGTAAAGAAGCTAGGCCTGAAAGGCATAGCTTGTCTGAAACCTCCTAACAGGACACACGAGCAGACCCTGTCACTTTGGCTCTCAGCCTTTTCCTTTGCCTGGAAAGAGGGAACATGCCTGGAACCTCCTACGGTGCTTTTCTCGGCCCTAGCAGACTGCAGTTCAAAACATGCTAAACGTCCAGCAATAACTCCCAAAGTAAAGAAGCTAGGCCTGAAAGGCATAGCTCGTCTGAAACCTCCTAACAGGACACACGAGCAGACCCTGTCACTTTGGCTCTCAGCCTTTTCCTTTTCCTGGAAAGAGGGAACATGCCTGGAACCTCCTACGGTGCTTTTCTCGGCCCTAGCAGACTGCAGTTCAAAACATGCTAAACGTCCAGCAATAACTCCCAAAGTAAAGAAGCTAGGCCTGAAAGGCATAGCTTGTCTGAAACCTCCTAACAGGACACACGAGCAGACCCTGTCACTTTGGCTCTCAGCCTTTTCCTTTGCCTGGAAAGAGGGAACATGCCTGGAACCTCCTACAGTGCTTTTCTCGGCCCTAGCAGACTGCAGTTCAAAACATGCTAAACGTCCAGCAATAACTCCCAAAGTAAAGAAGCTAGGCCTGAAAGGCATAGCTTGTCTGAAACCGCCTAACAGGACACACGAGCAGACCCTGTCACTTTGGCTCTCAGCCTTTTCCTTTGCCTGGAAAGAGGGAACATGCCTGGAACCTCCTACGGTGCTTTTCTCGGCCCTAGCAGACTGCAGTTCAAAACATGCTAAACGTCCAGCAATAACTCCAAAAGTAAAGAAGCTAGGCCTGAAAGGCATAGCTTGTCTGAAACCTCCTAACAGGACACACGAGCAGACCCTGTCACTTTGGCTCTCAGCCTTTTCCTTTGCCTGGAAAGAGGGAACATGCCTGGAACCTCCTACGGTGCTTTTCTCGGCCCTAGCAGACTGCAGTTCAAAACATGCTAAACGTCCAGCAATAACTCCCAAAGTAAAGAAGCTAGGACTGAAAGGCATAGCTTGTCTGAAACCTCCTAACAGGACACACGAGCAGACCCTGTCACTTTGGCTCTCAGCCTTTTCCTTTGCCAGGAAAGAGGGAACATGCCTGGAACCTCCTACGGTGCTTTTCTCGGCCCTAGCAGACTGCAGTTCAAAACATGCTAAACGTCCAGCAATAACTCCCAAAGTAAAGAAGCTAGGCCTGAAAGGCATAGCTTGTCTGAAACCTCCTGACAGGACACACGAGCAGACCCTATCACTTTGGCTCTCAGCCTTTTCCTTTGCCTGGAAAGAGGGAACATGCCTGGAACCTCCTACGGTGCTTTTCTCGGCCCTAGCAGACTGCAGTTCAAAACATGCTAAACGTCCAGCAATAACTCCCAAAGTAAAGAAGCTAGGCCTGAAAGGCCTAGCTTGTCTGAAACCTCCTAACAGGACACACGAGCAGACCCTGTCACTTTGGCTCTCAGCCTTTTCCTTTGCCTGGAAAGAGGGAACATGCCTGGAACCTCCTACGGTGCTTTTCTCGGCCCTAGCAGACTGCAGTTCAAAACATGCTAAACGTCCAGCAATAACTCCCAAAGTAAAGAAGCTAGGCCTGAAAGGCATAGCTCGTCTGAAAACTCCTAACAGGACACACGAGCAGACCCTGTCACTTTGGCTCTCAGCCTTTTCCTTTGCCTGGAAAGAGGGAACATGCCTGGAACCTCCTACGGTGCTTTTCTCGGCCCTAGCAGACTGCAGTTCAAAACATGCTAAACGTCCAGCAATAACTCCCAAAGTAAAGAAGCTAGGCCTGAAAGGCATAGCTTGTCTGAAACCTCCTAACAGGACACACGAGCAGACCCTTTCACTTTGGCTCTCAGCCTTTTCCTTTGCCTGGAAAGAGGGAACATGCCTGGAACCTCCTACGGTGCTTTTCTCGGCCCTAGCAGACTGCAGTTCAAAACATGCTAAACGTCCAGCAATAACTCCCAAAGTAAAGAAGCTAGGCCTGAAAGGAATAGCTCGTCTGAAACCTCCTAACAGGACACACGAGCAGACCCTGTCACTTTGGCTCTCAGCCTTTTCCTTTGCCTGGAAAGAGGGAACATGCCTGGAACCTCCTACGGTGCTTTTCTCGGCCCTAGCAGACTGCAGTTCAAAACATGCTAAACGTCCAGCAATAACTCCCAAAGTAAAGAAGCTAGGCCTGAAAGGCATAGCTTGTCTGAAACCTCCTAACAGGACACACGAGCAGACCCTGTCACTTTGGCTCTCAGCCTTTTCCTTTGCCTGGAAAGAGGGAACATGCCTGGAACCTCCTACAGTGCTTTTCTCGGCCCTAGCAGACTGCAGTTCAAAACATGCTAAACGTCCAGCAATAACTCCCAAAGTAAAGAAGCTAGGCCTGAAAGGCATAGCTCGTCTGAAACCGCCTAACAGGACACACGAGCAGACCCTGTCACTTTGGCTCTCAGCCTTTTCCTTTGCCTGGAAAGAGGGAACATGCCTGGAACCTCCTACGGTGCTTTTCTCGGCCCTAGCAGACTGCAGTTCAAAACATGCTAAACGTCCATCAATAACTCCAAATGTAAAGAAGCTAGGCCTGAAAGGCATAGATCGTCTGAAACCTCCTAACAGGACACACGAGCAGACCCTGTCACTTTGGCTCTCAGCCTTTTCCTTTGCCTGGAAAGAGGGAACATGCCTGGAACCTCCTACGGTGCTTTTCTCGGCCCTAGCAGACTGCAGTTCAAAACATGCTAAACGTCCAGCAATAACTCCCAAAGTAAAGAAGCTAGGCCTGAAAGGCATAGCTTGTCTGAAACCTCCTAACAGGACACACGAGCAGACCCTGTCACTTTGGCTCTCAGCCTTTTCCTTTGCCTGGAAAGAGGGAACATGCCTGGAACCTCCTACGGTGCTTTTCTCGGCCCTAGCAGACTGCAGTTCAAAACATGCTAAATGTCCAGCAATAACTCCCAAAGTAAAGAAGCTAGGCCTGAAAGGCATAGCTTGTCTGAAACCCCCTAACAGGACACACGAGCAGACCCTGTCACTTTGGCTCTCAGCCTTTTCCTTTGCCTGGAAAGAGGGAACATGCCTGGAACCTCCTACGGTGCTTTTCTCGGCCCTAGCAGACTGCAGTTCAAAACATGCTAAACGTCCAGCAATAACTCCCAAAGTAAAGAAGCTAGGCCTGAAAGGCATAGCTCGTCTGAAACCTCCTAACAGGACACACGAGCAGACCCTGTCACTTTGGCTCTCAGCCTTTTCCTTTGCCTGGAAAGAGGGAACATGCCTGGAACCTCCTACGGTGCTTTTCTCGGCCCTAGCAGACTGCAGTTCAAAACATGCTAAACGTCCAGCAATAACTCCCAAAGTAAAGAAGCTAGGCCTGAAAGGCATAGCTTGTCTGAAACCCCCTAACAGGACACACGAGCAGACCCTGTCACTTTGGCTCTCAGCCTTTTCCTTTGCCTGGAAAGAGGGAACATGCCTGGAACCTCCTACGGTGCTTTTCTCGGCCCTAGCAGACTGCAGTTCAAAACATGCTAAACGTCCAGCAATAACTCCCAAAGTAAAGAAGCTAGGCCTGAAAGGCATAGCTTGTCTGAAACCTCCTAACAGGACACACGAGCAGACCCTGTCACTTTGGCTCTCAGCCTTTTCCTTTGCCTGGAAAGAGGGAACATGCCTGGAACCTCCTACGGTGCTTTTCTCGGCCCTAGCAGACTGCAGTTCAAAACATGCTAAACGTCCAGCAATAACTCCCAAAGTAAAGAAGCTAGGCCTGAAAGGCATAGCTTGTCTGAAACCTCCTAACAGGACACACGAGCAGACCCTGTCACTTTGGCTCTCAGCCTTTTCCTTTGCCTGGAAAGAGGGAACATGCCTGGAACCTCCTACGGTGCTTTTCTCGGCCCTAGCAGACTGCAGTTCAAAACATGCTAAACGTCCAGCAATAACTCCCAAAGTAAAGAAGCTAGGCCTGAAAGGCATAGCTCGTCTGAAACCGCCTAACAGGACACACGAGCAGACCCTGTCACTTTGGCTCTCAGCCTTTTCCTTTGCCTGGAAAGAGGGAACATGCCTGGAACCTCCTACGGTGCTTTTCTCGGCCCTAGCAGACTGCAGTTCAAAACATGCTAAACGTCCATCAATAACTCCAAAAGTAAAGAAGCTAGGCCTGAAAGGCATAGATCGTCTGAAACCTCCTAACAGGACACACGAGCAGACCCTGTCACTTTGGCTCTCAGCCTTTTCCTTTTCCTGGAAAGAGGGAACATGCCTGGAACCTCCTACGGTGCTTTTCTCGGCCCTAGCAGACTGCAGTTCAAAACATGCTAAACGTCCAGCAATAACTCCCAAAGTAAAGAAGCTAGGCCTGAAAGGCATAGCTTGTCTGAAACCTCCTAACAGGACACACGAGCAGACCCTGTCACTTTGGCTCTCAGCCTTTTCCTTTGCCTGGAAAGAGGGAACATGCCTGGAACCTCCTACGGTGCTTTTCTCGGCCCTAGCAGACTGCAGTTCAAAACATGCTAAACGTCCAGCAATAACTCCCAAAGTAAAGAAGCTAGGCCTGAAAGGCATAGCTTGTCTGAAACCCCCTAACAGGACACACGAGCAGACCCTGTCACTTTGGCTCTCAGCCTTTTCCTTTGCCTGGAAAGAGGGAACATGCCTGGAACCTCCTACGGTGCTTTTCTCGGCCCTAGCAGACTGCAGTTCAAAACATGCTAAACGTCCAGCAATAACTCCCAAAGTAAAGAAGCTAGGCCTGAAAGGCATAGCTCGTCTGAAACCTCCTAACAGGACACACGAGCAGACCCTGTCACTTTGGCTCTCAGCCTTTTCCTTTGCCTGGAAAGAGGGAACATGCCTGGAACCTCCTACGGTGCTTTTCTCGGCCCTAGCAGACTGCAGTTCAAAACATGCTAAACGTCCAGCAATAACTCCCAAAGTAAAGAAGCTAGGCCTGAAAGGCATAGCTTGTCTGAAACCCCCTAACAGGACACACGAGCAGACCCTGTCACTTTGGCTCTCAGCCTTTTCCTTTGCCTGGAAAGAGGGAACATGCCTGGAACCTCCTACGGTGCTTTTCTCGGCCCTAGCAGACTGCAGTTCAAAACATGCTAAACGTCCAGCAATAACTCCCAAAGTAAAGAAGCTAGGCCTGAAAGGCATAGCTTGTCTGAAACCTCCTAACAGGACACACGAGCAGACCCTGTCACTTTGGCTCTCAGCCTTTTCCTTTGCCTGGAAAGAGGGAACATGCCTGGAACCTCCTACGGTGCTTTTCTCGGCCCTAGCAGACTGCAGTTCAAAACATGCTAAACGTCCAGCAATAACTCCCAAAGTAAAGAAGCTAGGCCTGAAAGGCATAGCTTGTCTGAAACCTCCTAACAGGACACACGAGCAGACCCTGTCACTTTGGCTCTCAGCCTTTTCCTTTGCCTGGAAAGAGGGAACATGCCTGGAACCTCCTACTGTGATTTTCTCTGCCCTATCAGACATCAGTTCAATACATGCTAAACGTCCAGCAATAACTCCCAAAGTAAAGAAGCTAGGCCTGAAAGGCATAGCTCGTCTGAAACCTCCTAACAGGACACACGAGCAGACCCTGTCACTTTGGCTCTCAGCCTTTTCCTTTGCCTGGAAAGAGGGAACATGCCTGGAACCTCCTACGGTGCTTTTCTCGGCCCTAGCAGACTGCAGTTCAAAACATGCTAAACGTCCAGCAATAACTCCCAAAGTAAAGAAGCTAGGCCTGAAAGGCATAGCTTGTCTGAAACCTCCTAACAGGACACACGAGCAGACCCTGTCACTTTGGCTCTCAGCCTTTTCCTTTGCCTGGAAAGAGGGAACATGCCTGGAACCTCCTACGGTGCTTTTCTCTGCCCTATCAGACATCAGTTCAATACATGCTAAACGTCCAGCAATAACTCCCAAAGTAAAGAAGCTAGGCCTGAAAGGCATAGCTCGTCTGAAACCTCCTAACAGGACACACGAGCAGACCCTGTCACTTTGGCTCTCAGCCTTTTCCTTTGCCTGGAAAGAGGGAACATGCCTGGAACCTCCTACGGTGCTTTTCTCGGCCCTAGCAGACTGCAGTTCAATACATGCTAAACGTCCAGCAATAACTCCCAAAGTAAAGAAGCTAGGCCTGAAAGGCATAGCTCGTCTGAAACCTCCTAACAGGACACACGAGCAGACCCTGTCACTTTGGCTCTCAGCCTTTTCCTTTTCCTGGAAAGAGGGAACATGCCTGGAACCTCCTACGGTGCTTTTCTCGGCCCTAGCAGACTGCAGTTCAAAACATGCTAAACGTCCAGCAATAACTCCCAAAGTAAAGAAGCTAGGCCTGAAAGGCATAGCTTGTCTGAAACCTCCTAACAGGACACACGAGCAGACCCTGTCACTTTGGCTCTCAGCCTTTTCCTTTGCCTGGAAAGAGGGAACATGCCTGGAACCTCCTACGGTGCTTTTCTCGGCCCTAGCAGACTGCAGTTCAAAACATGCTAAACGTCCAGCAATAACTCCCAAAGTAAAGAAGCTAGGCCTGAAAGGCATAGCTTGTCTGAAACCCCCTAACAGGACACACGAGCAGACCCTGTCACTTTGGCTCTCAGCCTTTTCCTTTGCCTGGAAAGAGGGAACATGCCTGGAACCTCCTACGGTGCTTTTCTCGGCCCTAGCAGACTGCAGTTCAAAACATGCTAAACGTCCAGCAATAACTCCCAAAGTAAAGAAGCTAGGCCTGAAAGGCATAGCTCGTCTGAAACCTCCTAACAGGACACACGAGCAGACCCTGTCACTTTGGCTCTCAGCCTTTTCCTTTGCCTGGAAAGAGGGAACATGCCTGGAACCTCCTACGGTGCTTTTCTCGGCCCTAGCAGACTGCAGTTCAAAACATGCTAAACGTCCAGCAATAACTCCCAAAGTAAAGAAGCTAGGCCTGAAAGGCATAGCTTGTCTGAAACCCCCTAACAGGACACACGAGCAGACCCTGTCACTTTGGCTCTCAGCCTTTTCCTTTGCCTGGAAAGAGGGAACATGCCTGGAACCTCCTACGGTGCTTTTCTCGGCCCTAGCAGACTGCAGTTCAAAACATGCTAAACGTCCAGCAATAACTCCCAAAGTAAAGAAGCTAGGCCTGAAAGGCATAGCTTGTCTGAAACCTCCTAACAGGACACACGAGCAGACCCTGTCACTTTGGCTCTCAGCCTTTTCCTTTGCCTGGAAAGAGGGAACATGCCTGGAACCTCCTACGGTGCTTTTCTCGGCCCTAGCAGACTGCAGTTCAAAACATGCTAAACGTCCAGCAATAACTCCCAAAGTAAAGAAGCTAGGCCTGAAAGGCATAGCTTGTCTGAAACCTCCTAACAGGACACACGAGCAGACCCTGTCACTTTGGCTCTCAGCCTTTTCCTTTGCCTGGAAAGAGGGAACATGCCTGGAACCTCCTACGGTGATTTTCTCTGCCCTATCAGACATCAGTTCAATACATGCTAAACGTCCAGCAATAACTCCCAAAGTAAAGAAGCTAGGCCTGAAAGGCATAGCTCGTCTGAAACCTCCTAACAGGACACACGAGCAGACCCTGTCACTTTGGCTCTCAGCCTTTTCCTTTGCCTGGAAAGAGGGAACATGCCTGGAACCTCCTACGGTGCTTTTCTCGGCCCTAGCAGACTGCAGTTCAAAACATGCTAAACGTCCAGCAATAACTCCCAAAGTAAAGAAGCTAGGCCTGAAAGGCATAGCTTGTCTGAAACCTCCTAACAGGACACACGAGCAGACCCTGTCACTTTGGCTCTCAGCCTTTTCCTTTGCCTGGAAAGAGGGAACATGCCTGGAACCTCCTACGGTGCTTTTCTCTGCCCTATCAGACATCAGTTCAATACATGCTAAACGTCCAGCAATAACTCCCAAAGTAAAGAAGCTAGGCCTGAAAGGCATAGCTCGTCTGAAACCTCCTAACAGGACACACGAGCAGACCCTGTCACTTTGGCTCTCAGCCTTTTCCTTTGCCTGGAAAGAGGGAACATGCCTGGAACCTCCTACGGTGCTTTTCTCGGCCCTAGCAGACTGCAGTTCAAAACATGCTAAACGTCTAGCAATAACTTCCAAAGTAAAGAAGCTAGGCCTGAAAGGCATAGCTCGTCTGAAACCTCCTAACAGGACACACGAGCAGACCCTGTCACTTTGGCTCTCAGCCTTTTCCTTTGCCTGGAAAGAGGGAACATGCCTGGAACCTCCTACGGTGCTTTTCTCGGCCCTAGCAGACTGCAGTTCAAAACATGCTAAACGTCCAGCAATAACTCCCAAAGTAAAGAAGCTAGGCCTGAAAGGCATAGCTTGTCTGAAACCTCCTAACAGGACACACGAGCAGCCCCTGTCACTTTGGCTCTCAGCCTTTTCCTTTGCCTGGAAAGAGGGAACATGCCTGGAACCTCCTACGGTGCTTTTCTCGGCCCTAGCAGACTGCAGTTCAAAACATGCTAAACGTCCAGCAATAACTCCCAAAGTAAAGAAGCTAGGCCTGAAAGGCATAGCTTGTCTGAAACCTCCTAACAGGACACACGAGCAGACCCTGTCACTTTGGCTCTCAGCCTTTTCCTTTGCCTGGAAAGAGGGAACATGCCTGGAACCTCCTACGGTGCTTTTCTCGGCCCTAGCAGACTGCAGTTCAAAACATGCTAAACGTCCAGCAATAACTCCCAAAGTAAAGAAGCTAGGCCTGAAAGGCATAGCTCGTCTGAAACCTCCTAACAGGACACACGAGCAGACCCTGTCACTTTGGCTCTCAGCCTTTTCCTTTGCCTGGAAAGAGGGAACATGCCTGGAACCTCCTACGGTGCTTTTCTCGGCCCTAGCAGACTGCAGTTCAAAACATGCTAAACGTCCAGCAATAACTCCCAAAGTAAAGAAGCTAGGCCTGAAAGGCATAGCTTGTCTGAAACCTCCTAACAGGACACACGAGCAGACCCTGTCACTTTGGCTCTCAGCCTTTTCCTTTGCCTGGAAAGAGGGAACATGCCTGGAACCTCCTACGGTGCTTTTCTCGGCCCTAGCAGACTGCAGTTCAAAACATGCTAAACGTCCAGCAATAACTCCCAAAGTAAAGAAGCTAGGCCTGAAAGGCATAGCTCGTCTGAAACCTCCTAACAGGACACACGAGCAGACCCTGTCACTTTGGCTCTCAGCCTTTTCCTTTGCCTGGAAAGAGGGAACATGCCTGGAACCTCCTACGGTGCTTTTCTCGGCCCTAGCAGACTGCAGTTCAAAACATGCTAAACGTCCAGCAATAACTCCCAAAGTAAAGAAGCTAGGCCTGAAAGGCATAGCTTGTCTGAAACCTCCTAACAGGACACACGAGCAGACCCTGTCACTTTGGCTCTCAGCCTTTTCCTTTGCCTGGAAAGAGGGAACATGCCTGGAACCTCCTACGGTGCTTTTCTCGGCCCTAGCAGACTGCAGTTCAAAACATGCTAAACGTCCAGCAATAACTCCCAAAGTAAAGAAGCTAGGCATGAAAGGCATAGCTTGTCTGAAACCCCCTAACAGGACACACGAGCAGACCCTGTCACTTTGGCTCTCAGCCTTTTCCTTTGCCTGGAAAGAGGGAACATGCCTGGAACCTCCTACGGTGCTTTTCTCGGCCCTAGCAGACTGCAGTTCAAAACATGCTAAACGTCCAGCAATAACTCCCAAAGTAAAGAAGCTAGGCCTGAAAGGCATAGCTTGTCTGAAACCTCCTAACAGGACACACGAGCAGACCCTGTCACTTTGGCTCTCAGCCTTTTCCTTTGCCTGGAAAGAGGGAACATGCCTGGAACCTCCTACGGTGCGTTTCTCGGCCCTAGCAGACTGCAGTTCAAAACATGCTAAATGTCCAGCAATAACTCCCAAAGTAAAGAAGCTAGGCCTGAAAGGAATAGCTTGTCTGAAACCTCCTAACAGGACACACGAGCAGACCCTGTCACTTTGGCTCTCAGCCTTTTCCTTTGCCTGGAAAGAGGGAACATGCCTGGAACCTCCTACGGTGCTTTTCTCGGCCCTAGCAGACTGCAGTTCAAAACATGCTAAACGTCCAGCAATAACTCCCAAAGTAAAGAAGCTAGGCCTGAAAGGCATAGCTTGTCTGAAACCTCCTAACAGGACACACGAGCAGACCCTGTCACTTTGGCTCTCAGCCTTTTCCTTTGCCTGGAAAGAGGGAACATGCCTGGAACCTCCTATGGTGCTTTTCTCGGCCCTAGCAGACTGCAGTTCAAAACATGCTAAACGTCCAGCAATAACTCCCAAAGTAAAGAAGCTAGGCCTGAAAGGCATAGCTTGTCTGAAACCTCCTAACAGGACACACGAGCAGACCCTGTCACTTTGGCTCTCAGCCTTTTCCTTTGCCTGGAAAGAGGGAACATGCCTGGAACCTCCTACGGTGCTTTTCTCGGCCCTAGCAGACTGCAGTTCAAAACATGCTAAACGTCCAGCAATAACTCCCAAAGTAAAGAAGCTAGGCCTGAAAGGCATAGCTTGTCTGAAACCTCCTAACAGGACACACGAGCAGACCCTGTCACTTTGGCTCTCAGCCTTTTCCTTTGCCTGGAAAGAGGGAACATGCCTGGAACCTCCTACGGTTCTTTTCTCGGCCCTAGCAGACTGCAGTTCAAAACATGCTAAACGTCCAGCAATAACTCCCAAAGTAAAGAAGCTAGGCCTGAAAGGCATAGCTTGTCTGAAACCCCCTAACAGGACACACGAGCAGACCCTGTCACTTTGGCTCTCAGCCTTTTCCTTTGCCTGGAAAGAGGGAACATGCCTGGAACCTCCTACGGTGCTTTTCTCGGCCCTAGCAGACTGCAGTTCAAAACATGCTAAACGTCCAGCAATAACTCCCAAAGTAAAGAAGCTAGGCCTGAAAGGCATAGCTTGTCTGAAACCTCCTAACAGGACACACGAGCAGACCCTGTCACTTTGGCTCTCAGCCTTTTCCTTTGCCTGGAAAGAGGGAACATGCCTGGAACCTCCTACGGTGCTTTTCTCGGCCCTAGCAGACTGCAGTTCAAAACATGCTAAACGTCCAGCAATAACTCCCAAAGTAAAGAAGCTAGGCCTGAAAGGCATAGCTTGTCTGAAACCTCCTAACAGGACACACGAGCAGACCCTGTCACTTTGGCTCTCAGCCTTTTCCTTTGCCTGGAAAGAGGGAACATGCCTGGAACCTCCTACGGTGCTTTTCTCGGCCCTAGCAGACTGCAGTTCAAAACATGCTAAACGTCCAGCAATAACTCCCAAAGTAAAGAAGCTAGGCCTGAAAGGCATAGCTTGTCTGAAACCCCCTAACAGGACACACGAGCAGACCCTGTCACTTTGGCTCTCAGCCTTTTCCTTTGCCTGGAAAGAGGGAACATGCCTGGAACCTCCTACGGTGCTTTTCTCGGCCCTAGCAGACTGCAGTTCAAAACATGCTAAACGTCCAGCAATAACTCCCAAAGTAAAGAAGCTAGGCCTGAAAGGCATAGCTTGTCTGAAACCTCCTAACAGGACACACGAGCAGACCCTGTCACTTTGGCTCTCAGCCTTTTCCTTTGCCTGGAAAGAGGGAACATGCCTGGAACCTCCTACGGTGCTTTTCTCGGCCCTAGCAGACTGCAGTTCAAAACATGCTAAACGTCCAGCAATAACTCCCAAAGTAAAGAAGCTAGGCCTGAAAGGCATAGCTTGTCTGAAACCTCCTAACAGGACACACGAGCAGACCCTGTCACTTTGGCTCTCAGCCTTTTCCTTTGCCTGGAAAGAGGGAACATGCCTGGAACCTCCTACGGTGCTTTTCTCTGCCCTATCAGACATCAGTTCAATACATGCTAAACGTCCAGCAATAACTCCCAAATTAAAGAAGCTAGGCCTGAAAGGCATAGCTCGTCTGAAACCTCCTAACAGGACACACGAGCAGACCCTGTCACTTTGGCTCTCAGCCTTTTCCTTTGCCTGGAAAGAGGGAACATGCCTGGAACCTCCTACGGCGCTTTTCTCGGCCCTAGCAGACTGCAGTTCAAAACATGCTAAACGTCTAGCAATAACTTCCAAAGTAAAGAAGCTAGGCCTGAAAGGCATAGCTTGTCTGAAACCTCCTAACAGGACACACGAGCAGACCCTGTCACTTTGGCTCTCAGCCTTTTCCTTTGCCTGGAAAGAGGGAACATGCCTGGAACCTCCTACGGTGCTTTTCTCGGCCCTAGCAGACTGCAGTTCAAAACATGCTAAACGTCCAGCAATAACTCCCAAAGTAAAGAAGCTAGGCCTGAAAGGCATAGCTTGTCTGAAACCTCCTAACAGGACACACGAGCAGACCCTGTCACTTTGGCTCTCAGCCTTTTCCTTTGCCTGGAAAGAGGGAACATGCCTGGAACCTCCTACGGTGCTTTTCTCGGCCCTAGCACACTGCAATTCAAAACATGCTAAACGTCCAGCAATAACTCCCAAAGTAAAGAAGCTAGGCCTGAAAGGCATAGCTTGTCTGAAACCTCCTAACAGGACACACGAGCAGACCCTGTCACTTTGGCTCTCAGCCTTTTCCTTTGCCTGGAAAGAGGGAACATGCCTGGAACCTCCTACGGTGCTTTTCTCGGCCCTAGCAGACTGCAGTTCAAAACATGCTAAACGTCCAGCAATAACTCCCAAAGTAAAGAAGGTAGGCCTGAAAGGCATAGCTTGTCTGAAACCTCCTAACAGGACACACGAGCAGACCCTGTCACTTTGGCTCTCAGCCTTTTCCTTTGTTTGGAAAGAGGGAACATGCCTGGAACCTCCTACGGTGCTTTTCTCGGCCCTAGCAGACTGCAGTTCAAAACATGCTAAACGTCCAGCAATAACTCCCAAAGTAAAGAAGCTAGGCCTGAAAGGCATAGCTTGTCTGAAACCTCCTAACAGGACACACGAGCAGACCCTGTCACTTTGGCTCTCAGCCTTTTCCTTTGCCTGGAAAGAGGGAACATGCCTGGAACCTCCTACGGTGCTTTTCTCTGCCCTAGCAGACATCAGTTCAATACATGCTAAACGTCCAGCAATAACTCCCAAAGTAAAGAAGCTAGGACTGAAAGGCATAGCTCGTCTGAAACCTACTAACAGGACACACGAGCAGACCCTGTCACTTTGGCTCTCAGCCTTTTCCTTTGCCTGGAAAGAGGGAACATGCCTGGAACCTCCTACGGTGCTTTTCTCGGCCCTAGCAGACTGCAGTTCAAAACATGCTAAACGTCCAGCAATAACTCCCAAAGTAAAGAAGCTAGGCCTGAAAGGCATAGCTCGTCTGAAACCTCCTAACAGGACACACGAGCCGACCCTGTCACTTTGGCTCTCAGCCTTTTCCTTTGCCTGGAAAGAGGGAACATGCCTGGAACCTCCTACGGTGCTTTTCTCGGCCCTAGCAGACTGCAGTTCAAAACATGCTAAACGTCCAGCAATAACTCCCAAAGTAAAGAAGCTAGGCCTGAAAGGCATAGCTTGTCTGAAACCTCCTAACAGGACACACGAGCAGACCCTTTCACTTTGGCTCTCAGCCTTTTCCTTTGCCTGGAAAGAGGGAACATGCCTGGAACCTCCTACGGTGCTTTTCTCGGCCCTAGCAGACTGCAGTTCAAAACATGCTAAACGTCCAGCAATAACTCCCAAAGTAAAGAAGCTAGGCCTGAAAGGCATAGCTTGTCTGAAACCTCCTGACAGGACACACGAGCAGACCCTGTCACTTTGGCTCTCAGCCTTTTCCTTTGCCTGGAAAGAGGGAACATGCCTGGAACCTCCTACGGTGCTTTTCTCGGCCCTAGCAGACTGCAGTTCAAAACATGCTAATCGTCCAGCAATAACTCCCAAAGTAAAGAAGCTAGGCCTGAAAGGCATAGCTTGTCTGAAACCTCCTAACAGGGCACACGAGCAGACCCTGTCACTTTGGCTCTCAGCCTTTTCCTTTGCCTGGAAAGAGGGAACATGCCTGGAAACTCCTACGGTGCTTTTCTCGGCCCTAGCAGACTGCAGTTCAAAACATGCTAAACGTCCAGCAATAACTCCCAAAGTAAAGAAGCTAGGCCTGAAAGGCATAGCTCGTCTGAAACCTCCTAACAGGACACACGAGCAGACCCTGTCACTTTGGCTCTCAGCCTTTTCCTTTGCCTGGAAAGAGGGAACATGCCTGGAACCTCCTACGGTGCTTTTCTCGGCCCTAGCAGACTGCAGTTCAAAACATGCTAAACGTCCAGCAATAACTCCCAAAGTAAAGAAGCTAGGCCTGAAAGGCATAGCTTGTCTGAAACCTCCTAACAGGACACACGAGCAGACCCTGTCACTTTGGCTCTCAGCCTTTTCCTTTGCCTGGAAAGAGGGAACATGCCTGGAACCTCCTACGGTGCTTTTCTCGGCCCTAGCAGACTGCAGTTCAAAACATGCTAAACGTCCAGCAATAACTCCCAAAGTAAAGAAGCTAGGCCTGAAAGGCATAGCTTGTCTGAAACCCACTAACAGGACACACGAGCAGACCCTGTCACTTTGGCTCTCAGCCTTTTCCTTTGCCTGGAAAGAGGGAACATGCCTGGAACCTCCTACGGTGCTTTTCTCGGCCCTAGCAGACTGCAGTTCAAAACATGCTAAACGTCCAGCAATAACTCCCAAAGTAAAGAAGCTAGGCCTGAAAGGCATAGCTCGTCTGAAACCTCCTAACAGGACACACGAGCAGACCCTGTCACTTTGGCTCTCAGCCTTTTCCTTTGCCTGGAAAGAGGGAACATGCCTGGAACCTCCTACGGTGCTTTTCTCGGCCCTAGCAGACTGCAGTTCAAAACATGCTAAACGTCCAGCAATAACTCCCAAAGTAAAGAAGCTAGGCCTGAAAGGCATAGCTTGTCTGAAACCCCCTAACAGGACACACGAGCAGACCCTGTCACTTTGGCTCTCAGCCTTTTCCTTTGCCTGGAAAGAGGGAACATGCCTGGAACCTCCTACGGTGCTTTTCTCGGCCCTAGCAGACTGCAGTTCAAAACATGCTAAACGTCCAGCAATAACTCCAAAAGTAAAGAAGCTAGGCCTGAAAGGCATAGCTTGTCTGAAACCTCCTAACAGGACACACGAGCAGACCCTGTCACTTTGGCTCTCAGCCTTTTCCTTTGCCTGGAAAGAGGGAACATGCCTGGAACCTCCTACGGTGCTTTTCTCGGCCCTAGCAGACTGCAGTTCAAAACATGCTAAACGTCCAGCAATAACTCCCAAAGTAAAGAAGCTAGGCCTGAAAGGCATAGCTCGTCTGAAACCTCCTAACAGGACACACGAGCAGACCCTGTCACTTTGGCTCTCAGCCTTTTCCTTTGCCTGGAAAGAGGGAACATGCCTGGAACCTCCTACGGTGCTTTTCTCGGCCCTAGCAGACTGCAGTTCAAAACATGCTAAACGTCCAGCAATAACTCCCAAAGTAAAGAAGCTAGGCCTGAAAGGCATAGCTTGTCTGAAACCTCCTAACAGGACACACAAGCAGACCCTGTCACTTTGGCTCTCAGCCTTTTCCTTTGCCTGGAAAGAGGGAACATGCCTGGAACCTCCTACGGTGCTTTTCTCGGCCCTAGCAGACTGCAGTTCAAAACATGCTAAACGTCTAGCAATAACTTCCAAAGTAAAGAAGCTAGGCCTGAAAGGCATAGCTCGTCTGAAACCTCCTAACAGGACACACGAGCAGACCCTGTCACTTTGGCTCTCAGCCTTTTCCTTTGCCTGGAAAGAGGGAACATGCCTGGAACCTCCTACGGTGCTTTTCTCGGCCCTAGCAGACTGCAGTTCAAAACATGCTAAACGTCCAGCAATAACTCCCAAAGTAAAGAAGCTAGGCCTGAAAGGCATAGCTTGTCTGAAACCTCCTAACAGGACACACGAGCAGACCCTGTCACTTTGGCTCTCAGCCTTTTCCTTTGCCTGGAAAGAGGGAACATGCCTGGAACCTCCTACGGTGCTTTTCTCGGCCCTAGCAGACTGCAGTTCAAAACATGCTAAACGTCCAGCAATAACTCCCAAAGTAAAGAAGCTAGGACTGAAAGGCATAGCTTGTCTGAAACCCCCTAACAGGACACACGAGCAGACCCTGTCACTTTGGCTCTCAGCCTTTTCCTTTGCCTGGAAAGAGGGAACATGCCTGGAACCTCCTACGGTGCTTTTCTCGGCCCTAGCAGACTGCAGTTCAAAACATGCTAAACGTCCAGCAATAACTCCAAAAGTAAAGAAGCTAGGCCTGAAAGGCATAGCTTGTCTGAAACCTCCTAACAGGACACACGAGCAGACCCTGTCACTTTGGCTCTCAGCCTTTTCCTTTGCCTGGAAAGAGGGAACATGCCTGGAACCTCCTACGGTGCTTTTCTCGGCCCTAGCAGACTGCAGTTCAAAACATGCTAAACGTCCAGCAATAACTCCCAAAGTAAAGAAGCTAGGCCTGAAAGGCATAGCTTGTCTGAAACCTCCTAACAGGACACACGAGCAGACCCTGTCACTTTGGCTCTCAGCCTTTTCCTTTGCCTGGAAAGAGGGAACATGCCTGGAACCTCCTATGGTGCTTTTCTCGGCCCTAGCAGACTGCAGTTCAAAACATGCTAAACGTCCAGCAATAACTCCCAAAGTAAAGAAGCTAGGCCTGAAAGGCATAGCTTGTCTGAAACCTCCTAACAGGACACACGAGCAGACCCTGTCACTTTGGCTCTCAGCCTTTTCCTTTGCCTGGAAAGAGGGAACATGCCTGGAACCTCCTATGGTGCTTTTCTCGGCCCTAGCAGACTGCAGTTCAAAACATGCTAAACGTCCAGCAATAACTCCCAAAGTAAAGAAGCTAGGCCTGAAAGGCATAGCTTGTCTGAAACCTCCTAACAGGACACACGAGCAGACCCTGTCACTTTGGCTCTCAGCCTTTTCCTTTGCCTGGAAAGAGGGAACATGCCTGGAACCTCCTACGGTGCTTTTCTCGGCCCTAGCAGACTGCAGTTCAAAACATGCTAAACGTCCAGCAATAACTCCCAAAGTAAAGAAGCTAGGCCTGAAAGGCATAGCTTGTCTGAAACCTCCAAACAGGACACACGAGCAGACCCTGTCACTTTGGCTCTCAGCCTTTTCCTTTGCCTGGAAAGAGGGAACATGCCTGGAACCTCCTACGGTGCTTTTCTCGGCCCTAGCAGACTGCAGTTCAAAACATGCTAAACGTCCAGCAATAACTCCCAAAGTAAAGAAGCTAGGCCTGAAAGGCATAGCTTGTCTGAAACCTCCTAACAGGACACACGAGCAGACCCTGTCACTTTGGCTCTCAGCCTTTTCCTTTGCCTGGAAAGAGGGAACATGCCTGGAACCTCCTACGGTGCTTTTCTCGGCCCTAGCAGACTGCAGTTCAAAACATGCTAAACGTCCAGCAATAACTCCCAAAGTAAACAAGCTAGGCCTGAAAGGCATAGCTTGTCTGAAACCCCCTAACAGGACACACGAGCAGACCCTGTCACTTTGGCTCTCAGCCTTTTCCTTTGCCTGGAAAGAGGGAACATGCCTGGAACCTCCTACGGTGCTTTTCTCGGCCCTAGCAGACTGCAGTTCAAAACATGCTAAATGTCCAGCAATAACTCCCAAAGTAAAGAAGCTAGGCCTGAAAGGCATAGCTTGTCTGAAACCTCCTAACAGGACACACGAGCAGACCCTGTCACTTTGGCTCTCAGCCTTTTCCTTTGCCTGGAAAGAGGGAACATGCCTGGAACCTCCTACGGTGCTTTTCTCGGCCCTAGCAGACTGCAGTTCAAAACATGCTAAACGTCCAGCAATAACTCCCAAAGTAAAGAAGCTAGGCCTGAAAGGCATAGCTTGTCTGAAACCTCCTAACAGGACACACGAGCAGACCCTGTCACTTTGGCTCTCAGCCTTTTCCTTTGCCTGGAAAGAGGGAACATGCCTGGAACCTCCTACGGTGCTTTTCTCTGCCCTATCAGACATCAGTTCAATACATGCTAAACGTCCAGCAATAACTCCCAAAGTAAAGAAGCTAGGCCTGAAAGGCATAGCTCGTCTGAAACCTCCTAACAGGACACACGAGCAGACCCTGTCACTTTGGCTCTCAGCCTTTTCCTTTGCCTGGAAAGAGGGAACATGCCTGGAACCTCCTACGGTGCTTTTCTCGGCCCTAGCAGACTGCAGTTCAAAACATGCTAAACGTCTAGCAATAACTTCCAAAGTAAAGAAGCTAGGCCTGAAAGGCATAGCTCGTCTGAAACCTCCTAACAGGACACACGAGCAGACCCTGTCACTTTGGCTCTCAGCCTTTTCCTTTGCCTGGAAAGAGGGAACATGCCTGGAACCTCCTACGGTGCTTTTCTCGGCCCTAGCAGACTGCAGTTCAAAACATGCTAAACGTCCAGCAATAACTCCCAAAGTAAAGAAGCTAGGCCTGAAAGGCATAGCTTGTCTGAAACCTCCTAACAGGACACACCAGCAGACCCTGTCACTTTGGCTCTCAGCCTTTTCCTTTGCCTGGAAAGAGGGAACATGCCTGGAACCTCCTAGGGTGCTTTTCTCGGCCCTAGCAGACTGCAGTTCAAAACATGCTAAACGTCCAGCAATAACTCCCAAAGTAAAGAAGCTAGGCCTGAAAGGCATAGCTTGTCTGAAACCTCCTAACAGGACACACGAGCAGACCCTGTCACTTTGGCTCTCAGCCTTTTCCTTTGCCTGGAAAGAGGGAACATGCCTGGAACCTCCTACGGTGCTTTTCTCTGCCCTAGCAGACATCAGTTCAATACATGCTAAACGTCCAGCAATAACTCCCAAAGGAAAGAAGCTAGGACTGAAAGGCATAGCTCGTCTGAAACCTCCTAACAGGACACACGAGCAGACCCTGTCACTTTGGCTCTCAGCCTTTTCCTTTGCCTGGAAAGAGGGAACATGCCTGGAACCTCCTACGGTGCTTTTCTCGGCCCTAGCAGACTGCAGTTCAAAACATGCTAAACGTCTAGCAATAACTTCCAAAGTAAAGAAGCTAGGCCTGAAAGGCATAGCTCGTCTGAAACCTCCTAACAGGACACACGAGCAGACCCTGTCACTTTGGCTCTCAGCCTTTTCCTTTGCCTGGAAAGAGGGAACATGCCTGGAACCTCCTACGGTGCTTTTCTCGGCCCTAGCAGACTGCAGTTCAAAACATGCTAAACGTCCAGCAATAACTCCCAAAGTAAAGAAGCTAGGCCTGAAAGGCATAGCTTGTCTGAAACCTCCTAACAAGACACACGAGCAGACCCTGTCACTTTGGCTCTCAGCCTTTTCCTTTGCCTGGAAAGAGGGAACATGCCTGGAACCTCCTACGGTGCTTTTCTCGGCCCTAGCAGACTGCAGTTCAAAACATGCTAAACGTCCAGCAATAACTCCCAAAGTAAAGAAGCTAGGCCTGAAAGGCATAGCTCGTCTGAAACCTCCTAACAGGACACACGAGCAGACCCTGTCACTTTGGCTCTCAGCCTTTTCCTTTGCCTGGAAAGGGGGAACATGCCTGGAACCTCCTACGGTGTTTTTCTCGGCCCTAGCAGACTGCAGTTCAAAACATGCTAAACGTCCAGCAATAACTCCCAAAGTAAAGAAGCTAGGCCTGAAAGGCATAGCTTGTCTGAAACCTCCTAACAGGACACACGAGCAGACCCTGTCACTTTGGCTCTCAGCCTTTTCCTTTGCCTGGAAAGAGGGAACATGCCTGGAACCTCCTACGGTGCTTTTCTCGGCCCTAGCAGACTGCAGTTCAAAACATGCTAAACGTCCAGCAATAACTCCCAAAGTAAAGAAGCTAGGCCTGAAAGGCATAGCTTGTCTGAAACCTCCTAACAGGACACACGAGCAGACCCTGTCACTTTGACTCTCAGCCTTTTCCTTTGCCTGGAAAGAGGGAACATGCCTGGAACCTCCTACGGTGCTTTTCTCGGCCCTAGCAGACTGCAGTTCAAAACATGCTAAACGTCCAGCAATAACTCCCAAAGTAAAGAAGCTAGGCCTGAAAGGCATAGCTTGTCTGAAACCTCCTAACAGGACACACGAGCAGACCCTGTCACTTTGGCTCTCAGCCTTTTCCTTTGCCTGGAAAGAGGGAACATGCCTGGAACCTCCTACGGTGCTTTTCTCGGCCCTAGCAGACTGCAGTTCAAAACATGCTAAACGTCCAGCAATAACTCCCAAAGTAAAGAAGCTAGGCCTGAAAGGCATAGCTTGTCTGAAACCTCCTAACAGGACACACGAGCAGACCCTGTCACTTTGGCTCTCAGCCTTTTCCTTTGCCTGGAAAGAGGGAACATGCCTGGAACCTCCTACGGTGCTTTTCTCGGCCCTAGCAGACTGCAGTTCAAAACATGCTAAACGTCCAGCAATAACTCCCAAAGTAAAGAAGCTAGGCCTGAAAGGCATAGCTTGTCTGAAACCTCCTAACAGGACACACGAGCAGACCCTGTCACTTTGGCTCTCAGCCTTTTCCTTTGCCTGGAAAGAGGGAACATGCCTGGAACCTCCTACGGTGCTTTTCTCGGCCCTAGCAGACTGCAGTTTAAAACATGCTAAACGTCCAGCAATAACTCCCAAAGTAAAGAAGCTAGGCCTGAAAGGCATAGCTTGTCTGAAACCTCCTAACAGGACACACGAGCAGACCCTGTCACTTTGGCTCTCAGCCTTTTCCTTTGCCTGGAAAGAGGGAACATGCCTGGAACCTCCTACGGTGCTTTTCTCGGCCCTAGCAGACTGCAGTTCAAAACATGCTAAACGTCCAGCAATAACTCCCAAAGTAAAGAAGCTAGGCCTGAAAGGCATAGCTTGTCTGAAACCTCCTAACAGGACACACGAGCAGACCCTGTCACTTTGGCTCTCAGCCTTTTCCTTTGCCTGGAAAGAGGGAACATGCCTGGAACCTCCTACGGTGCTTTTCTCGGCCCTAGCAGACTGCAGTTCAAAACATGCTAAACGTCCAGCAATAACTCCCAAAGTAAAGAAGCTAGGCCTGAAAGGCATAGCTTGTCTGAAACCCCCTAACAGGACACACGAGCAGACCCTGTCACTTTGGCTCTCAGCCTTTTCCTTTGCCTGGAAAGAGGGAACATGCCTGGAACCTCCTACGGTGCTTTTCTCGGCCCTAGCAGACTGCAGTTCAAAACATGCTAAACGTCCAGCAATAACTCCCAAAGTAAAGAAGCTAGGCCTGAAAGGCATAGCTTGTCTGAAACCTCCTAACAGGACACACGAGCAGACCCTGTCACTTTGGCTCTCAGCCTTTTCCTTTGCCTGGAAAGAGGGAACATGCCTGGAACCTCCTACGGTGCTTTTCTCGGCCCTAGCAGACTGCAGTTCAAAACATGCTAAACGTCCAGCAATAACTCCCAAAGTAAAGAAGCTAGGCCTGAAAGGCATAGCTTGTCTGAAACCTCCTAACAGGACACACGAGCAGACCCTGTCACTTTGGCTCTCAGCCTTTTCCTTTGCCTGGAAAGAGGGAACATGCCTGGAACCTCCTACGGTGCTTTTCTCGGCCCTAGCAGACTGCAGTTCAAAACATGCTAAACGTCCAGCAATAACTCCCAAAGTAAAGAAGCTAGGCCTGAAAGGCATAGCTTGTCTGAAACCCCCTAACAGGACACACGAGCAGACCCTGTCACTTTGGCTCTCAGCCTTTTCCTTTGCCTGGAAAGAGGGAACATGCCTGGAACCTCCTACGGTGCTTTTCTCGGCCCTAGCAGACTGCAGTTCAAAACATGCTAAACGTCCAGCAATAACTCCCAAAGTAAAGAAGCTAGGCCTGAAAGGCATAGCTTGTCTGAAACCTCCTAACAGGACACACGAGCAGACCCTGTCACTTTGGCTCTCAGCCTTTTCCTTTGCCTGGAAAGAGGGAACATGCCTGGAACCTCCTACGGTGCTTTTCTCGGCCCTAGCAGACTGCAGTTCAAAACATGCTAAACGTCCAGCAATAACTCCCAAAGTAAAGAAGCTAGGCCTGAAAGGCATAGCTTGTCTGAAACCTCCTAACAGGACACACGAGCAGACCCTGTCACTTTGGCTCTCAGCCTTTTCCTTTGCCTGGAAAGAGGGAACATGCCTGGAACCTCCTACGGTGCTTTTCTCTGCCCTATCAGACATCAGTTCAATACATGCTAAACGTCCAGCAATAACTCCCAAATTAAAGAAGCTAGGCCTGAAAGGCATAGCTCGTCTGAAACCTCCTAACAGGACACACGAGCAGACCCTGTCACTTTGGCTCTCAGCCTTTTCCTTTGCCTGGAAAGAGGGAACATGCCTGGAACCTCCTACGGCGCTTTTCTCGGCCCTAGCAGACTGCAGTTCAAAACATGCTAAACGTCTAGCAATAACTTCCAAAGTAAAGAAGCTAGGCCTGAAAGGCATAGCTCGTCTGAAACCTCCTAACAGGACACACGAGCAGACCCTGTCACTTTGGCTCTCAGCCTTTTCCTTTGCCTGGAAAGAGGGAACATGCCTGGAACCTCCTACGGTGCTTTTCTCGGCCCTAGCAGACTGCAGTTCAAAACATGCTAAACGTCCAGCAATAACTCCCAAAGTAAAGAAGCTAGGCCTGAAAGGCATAGCTTGTCTGAAACCTCCTAACAGGACACACGAGCAGACCCTGTCACTTTGGCTCTCAGCCTTTTCCTTTGCCTGGAAAGAGGGAACATGCCTGGAACCTCCTACGGTGCTTTTCTCGGCCCTAGCAGACTGCAGTTCAAAACATGCTAAACGTCCAGCAATAACTCCCAAAGTAAAGAAGGTAGGCCTGAAAGGCATAGCTTGTCTGAAACCTCCTAACAGGACACACGAGCAGACCCTGTCACTTTGGCTCTCAGCCTTTTCCTTTGCCTGGAAAGAGGGAACATGCCTGGAACCTCCTACGGTGCTTTTCTCTGCCCTATCAGACATCAGTTCAATACATGCTAAACGTCCAGCAATAACTCCCAAAGTAAAGAAGCTAGGCCTGAAAGGCATAGCTCGTCTGAAACCTCCTAACAGGACACACGAGCAGACCCTGTCACTTTGGCTCTCAGCCTTTTCCTTTGCCTGGAAAGAGGGAACATGCCTGGAACCTCCTACGGTGCTTTTCTCGGCCCTAGCAGACTGCAGTTCAAAACATGCTAAACGTCCAGCAATAACTCCCAAAGTAAAGAAGCTAGGCCTGAAAGGCATAGCTCGTCTGAAACCTCCTAACAGGACACACGAGCCGACCCTGTCACTTTGGCTCTCAGCCTTTTCCTTTGCCTGGAAAGAGGGAACATGCCTGGAACCTCCTACGGTGCTTTTCTCGGCCCTAGCAGACTGCAGTTCAAAACATGCTAAACGTCCAGCAATAACTCCCAAAGTAAAGAAGCTAGGCCTGAAAGGCATAGCTTGTCTGAAACCTCCTAACAGGACAGACGAGCAGACCCTGTCACTTTGGCTCTCAGCCTTTTCCTTTGCCTGGAAAGAGGGAACATGCCTGGAACCTCCTACGGTGCTTTTCTCGGCCCTAGCAGACTGCAGTTCAAAACATGCTAAACGTCCAGCAATAACTCCCAAAGTAAAGAAGCTAGGCCTGAAAGGCATAGCTTGTCTGAAACCTCCTGACAGGACACACGAGCAGACCCTGTCACTTTGGCTCTCAGCCTTTTCCTTTGCCTGGAAAGAGGGAACATGCCTGGAACCTCCTACGGTGCTTTTCTCGGCCCTAGCAGACTGCAGTTCAAAACATGCTAAACGTCCAGCAATAACTCCCAAAGTAAAGAAGCTAGGCCTGAAAGGCATAGCTTGTCTGAAACCTCCTAACAGGGCACACGAGCAGACCCTGTCACTTTGGCTCTCAGCCTTTTCCTTTGCCTGGAAAGAGGGAACATGCCTGGAAACTCCTACGGTGCTTTTCTCGGCCCTAGCAGACTGCAGTTCAAAACATGCTAAACGTCCAGCAATAACTCCCAAAGTAAAGAAGCTAGGCCTGAAAGGCATAGCTCGTCTGAAACCTCCTAACAGGACACACGAGCAGACCCTGTCACTTTGGCTCTCAGCCTTTTCCTTTGCCTGGAAAGAGGGAACATGCCTGGAACCTCCTACGGTGCTTTTCTCGGCCCTAGCAGACTGCAGTTCAAAACATGCTAAACGTCCAGCAATAACTCCCAAAGTAAAGAAGCTAGGCCTGAAAGGCATAGCTTGTCTGAAACCTCCTAACAGGACACACGAGCAGACCCTGTCACTTTGGCTCTCAGCCTTTTCCTTTGCCTGGAAAGAGGGAACATGCCTGGAACCTCCTACGGTGCTTTTCTCGGCCCTAGCAGACTGCAGTTCAAAACATGCTAAACGTCCAGCAATAACTCCCAAAGTAAAGAAGCTAGGCCTGAAAGGCATAGCTTGTCTGAAACCCACTAACAGGACACACGAGCAGACCCTGTCACTTTGGCTCTCAGCCTTTTCCTTTGCCTGGAAAGAGGGAACATGCCTGGAACCTCCTACGGTGCTTTTCTCGGCCCTAGCAGACTGCAGTTCAAAACATGCTAAACGTCCAGCAATAACTCCCAAAGTAAAGAAGCTAGGCCTGAAAGGCATAGCTCGTCTGAAACCTCCTAACAGGACACACGAGCAGACCCTGTCACTTTGGCTCTCAGCCTTTTCCTTTGCCTGGAAAGAGGGAACATGCCTGGAACCTCCTACGGTGCTTTTCTCGGCCCTAGCAGACTGCAGTTCAAAACATGCTAAACGTCCAGCAATAACTCCCAAAGTAAAGAAGCTAGGCCTGAAAGGCATAGCTTGTCTGAAACCTCCTAACAGGACACACGAGCAGACCCTGTCACTTTGGCTCTCAGCCTTTTCCTTTGCCTGGAAAGAGGGAACATGCCTGGAACCTCCTACGGTGCTTTTCTCGGCCCTAGCAGACTGCAGTTCAAAACATGCTAAACGTCCAGCAATAACTCCCAAAGTAAAGAAGCTAGGCCTGAAAGGCATAGCTTGTCTGAAACCTCCTTACAGGACACACGAGCAGACCCTGTCACTTTGGCTCTCAGCCTTTTCCTTTGCCTGGAAAGAGGGAACATGCCTGGAACCTCCTACGGTGCTTTTCTCGGCCCTAGCAGACTGCAGTTCAAAACATGCTAAACGTCCAGCAATAACTCCCAAAGTAAAGAAGCTAGGCCTGAAAGGCATAGCTTGTCTGAAACCCCCTAACAGGACACACGAGCAGACCCTGTCACTTTGGCTCTCAACCTTTTCCTTTGCCTGGAAAGAGGGAACATGCCTGGAACCTCCTACGGTGCTTTTCTCGGCCCTAGCAGACTGCAGTTCAAAACATGCTAAACGTCCAGCAATAACTCCAAAAGTAAAGAAGCTAGGCCTGAAAGGCATAGCTTGTCTGAAACCTCCTAACAGGACACACGAGCAGACCCTGTCACTTTGGCTCTCAGCCTTTTCCTTTGCCTGGAAAGAGGGAACATGCCTGGAACCTCCTACGGTGCTTTTCTCGGCCCTAGCAGACTGCAGTTCAAAACATGCTAAACGTCCAGCAATAACTCCCAAAGTAAAGAAGCTAGGCCTGAAAGGCATAGCTCGTCTGAAACCTCCTAACAGGACACACGAGCAGACCCTGTCACTTTGGCTCTCAGCCTTTTCCTTTGCCTGGAAAGAGGGAACATGCCTGGAACCTCCTACGGTGCTTTTCTCGGCCCTAGCAGACTGCAGTTCAAAACATGCTAAACGTCCAGCAATAACTCCCAAAGTAAAGAAGCTAGGCCTGAAAGGCATAGCTTGTCTGAAACCTCCTAACAGGACACACGAGCAGACCCTGTCACTTTGGCTCTCAGCCTTTTCCTTTGCCTGGAAAGAGGGAACATGCCTGGAACCTCCTACGGTGCTTTTCTCGGCCCTAGCAGACTGCAGTTCAAAACATGCTAAACGTCTAGCAATAACTTCCAAAGTAAAGAAGCTAGGCCTGAAAGGCATAGCTCGTCTGAAACCTCCTAACAGGACACACGAGCAGACCCTGTCACTTTGGCTCTCAGCCTTTTCCTTTGCCTGGAAAGAGGGAACATGCCTGGAACCTCCTACGGTGCTTTTCTCGGCCCTAGCAGACTGCAGTTCAAAACATGCTAAACGTCCAGCAATAACTCCCAAAGTAAAGAAGCTAGGCCTGAAAGGCATAGCTTGTCTGAAACCTCCTAACAGGACACACGAGCAGACCCTGTCACTTTGGCTCTCAGCCTTTTCCTTTGCCTGGAAAGAGGGAACATGCCTGGAACCTCCTACGGTGCTTTTCTCGGCCCTAGCAGACTGCAGTTCAAAACATGCTAAACGTCCAGCAATAACTCCCAAAGTAAAGAAGCTAGGCCTGAAAGGCATAGCTTGTCTGAAACCCCCTAACAGGACACACGAGCAGACCCTGTCACTTTGGCTCTCAGCCTTTTCCTTTGCCTGGAAAGAGGGAACATGCCTGGAACCTCCTACGGTGCTTTTCTCGGCCCTAGCAGACTGCAGTTCAAAACATGCTAAACGTCCAGCAATAACTCCAAAAGTAAAGAAGCTAGGCCTGAAAGGCATAGCTTGTCTGAAACCTCCTAACAGGACACACGAGCAGACCCTGTCACTTTGGCTCTCAGCCTTTTCCTTTGCCTGGAAAGAGGGAACATGCCTGGAACCTCCTACGGTGCTTTTCTCGGCCCTAGCAGACTGCAGTTCAAAACATGCTAAACGTCCAGCAATAACTCCCAAAGTAAAGAAGCTAGGCCTGAAAGGCATAGCTTGTCTGAAACCTCCTAACAGGACACACGAGCAGACCCTGTCACTTTGGCTCTCAGCCTTTTCCTTTGCCTGGAAAGAGGGAACATGCCTGGAACCTCCTATGGTGCTTTTCTCGGCCCTAGCAGACTGCAGTTCAAAACATGCTAAACGTCCAGCAATAACTCCCAAAGTAAAGAAGCTAGGCCTGAAAGGCATAGCTTGTCTGAAACCTCCTAACAGGACACACGAGCAGACCCTGTCACTTTGGCTCTCAGCCTTTTCCTTTGCCTGGAAAGAGGGAACATGCCTGGAACCTCCTATGGTGCTTTTCTCGGCCCTAGCAGACTGCAGTTCAAAACATGCTAAACGTCCAGCAATAACTCCCAAAGTAAAGAAGCTAGGCCTGAAAGGCATAGCTTGTCTGAAACCTCCTAACAGGACACACGAGCAGACCCTGTCACTTTGGCTCTCAGCCTTTTCCTTTGCCTGGAAAGAGGGAACATGCCTGGAACCTCCTACGGTGCTTTTCTCGGCCCTAGCAGACTGCAGTTCAAAACATGCTAAACGTCCAGCAATAACTCCCAAAGTAAAGAAGCTAGGCCTGAAAGGCATAGCTTGTCTGAAACCTCCTAACAGGACACACGAGCAGACCCTGTCACTTTGGCTCTCAGCCTTTTCCTTTGCCTGGAAAGAGGGAACATGCCTGGAACCTCCTACGGTGCTTTTCTCGGCCCTAGCAGACTGCAGTTCAAAACATGCTAAACGTCCAGCAATAACTCCCAAAGTAAACAAGCTAGGCCTGAAAGGCATAGCTTGTCTGAAACCCCCTAACAGGACACACGAGCAGACCCTGTCACTTTGGCTCTCAGCCTTTTCCTTTGCCTGGAAAGAGGGAACATGCCTGGAACCTCCTACGGTGCTTTTCTCGGCCCTAGCAGACTGCAGTTCAAAACATGCTAAATGTCCAGCAATAACTCCCAAAGTAAAGAAGCTAGGCCTGAAAGGCATAGCTTGTCTGAAACCTCCTAACAGGACACACGAGCAGACCCTGTCACTTTGGCTCTCAGCCTTTTCCTTTGCCTGGAAAGAGGGAACATGCCTGGAACCTCCTACGGTGCTTTTCTCGGCCCTAGCAGACTGCAGTTCAAAACATGCTAAACGTCCAGCAATAACTCCCAAAGTAAAGAAGCTAGGCCTGAAAGGCATAGCTTGTCTGAAACCTCCTAACAGGACACACGAGCAGACCCTGTCACTTTGGCTCTCAGCCTTTTCCTTTGCCTGGAAAGAGGGAACATGCCTGGAACCTCCTACGGTGCTTTTCTCTGCCCTATCAGACATCAGTTCAATACATGCTAAACGTCCAGCAATAACTCCCAAAGTAAAGAAGCTAGGCCTGAAAGGCATAGCTCGTCTGAAACCTCCTAACAGGACACACGAGCAGACCCTGTCACTTTGGCTCTCAGCCTTTTCCTTTGCCTGGAAAGAGGGAACATGCCTGGAACCTCCTACGGTGCTTTTCTCGGCCCTAGCAGACTGCAGTTCAAAACATGCTAAACGTCTAGCAATAACTTCCAAAGTAAAGAAGCTAGGCCTGAAAGGCATAGCTCGTCTGAAACCTCCTAACAGGACACACGAGCAGACCCTGTCACTTTGGCTCTCAGCCTTTTCCTTTGCCTGGAAAGAGGGAACATGCCTGGAACCTCCTACGGTGCTTTTCTCGGCCCTAGCAGACTGCAGTTCAAAACATGCTAAACGTCCAGCAATTACTCCCAAATTAAAGAAGCTAGGCCTGAAAGGCATAGCTTGTCTGAAACCTCCTAACAGGACACACGAGCAGACCCTGTCACTTTGGCTCTCAGCCTTTTCCTTTGCCTGGAAAGAGGGAACATGCCTGGAACCTCCTAGGGTGCTTTTCTCGGCCCTAGCAGACTGCAGTTCAAAACATGCTAAACGTCCAGCAATAACTCCCAAAGTAAAGAAGCTAGGCCTGAAAGGCATAGCTTGTCTGAAACCTCCTAACAGGACACACGAGCAGACCCTGTCACTTTGGCTCTCAGCCTTTTCCTTTGCCTGGAAAGAGGGAACATGCCTGGAACCTCCTACGGTGCTTTTCTCTGCCCTAGCAGACATCAGTTCAATACATGCTAAACGTCCAGCAATAACTCCCAAAGGAAAGAAGCTAGGACTGAAAGGCATAGCTCGTCTGAAACCTCCTAACAGGACACACGAGCAGACCCTGTCACTTTGGCTCTCAGCCTTTTCCTTTGCCTGGAAAGAGGGAACATGCCTGGAACCTCCTACGGTGCTTTTCTCGGCCCTAGCAGACTGCAGTTCAAAACATGCTAAACGTCTAGCAATAACTTCCAAAGTAAAGAAGCTAGGCCTGAAAGGCATAGCTCGTCTGAAACCTCCTAACAGGACACACGAGCAGACCCTGTCACTTTGGCTCTCAGCCTTTTCCTTTGCCTGGAAAGAGGGAACATGCCTGGAACCTCCTACGGTGCTTTTCTCGGCCCTAGCAGACTGCAGTTCAAAACATGCTAAACGTCCAGCAATAACTCCCAAAGTAAAGAAGCTAGGCCTGAAAGGCATAGCTTGTCTGAAACCTCCTAACAAGACACACGAGCAGACCCTGTCACTTTGGCTCTCAGCCTTTTCCTTTGCCTGGAAAGAGGGAACATGCCTGGAACCTCCTACGGTGCTTTTCTCGGCCCTAGCAGACTGCAGTTCAAAACATGCTAAACGTCCAGCAATAACTCCCAAAGTAAAGAAGCTAGGCCTGAAAGGCATAGCTCGTCTGAAACCTCCTAACAGGACACACGAGCAGACCCTGTCACTTTGGCTCTCAGCCTTTTCCTTTGCCTGGAAAGGGGGAACATGCCTGGAACCTCCTACGGTGTTTTTCTCGGCCCTAGCAGACTGTAGTTCAAAACATGCTAAACGTCCAGCAATAACTCCCAAAGTAAAGAAGCTAGGCCTGAAAGGCATAGCTTGTCTGAAACCTCCTAACAGGACACACGAGCAGACCCTGTCACTTTGGCTCTCAGCCTTTTCCTTTGCCTGGAAAGAGGGAACATGCCTGGAACCTCCTACGGTGCTTTTCTCGGCCCTAGCAGACTGCAGTTCAAAACATGCTAAACGTCCAGCAATAACTCCCAAAGTAAAGAAGCTAGGCCTGAAAGGCATAGCTTGTCTGAAACCTCCTAACAGGACACACGAGCAGACCCTGTCACTTTGGCTCTCAGCCTTTTCCTTTGCCTGGAAAGAGGGAACATGCCTGGAACCTCCTACGGTGCTTTTCTCGGCCCTAGCAGACTGCAGTTTAAAACATGCTAAACGTCCAGCAATAACTCCCAAAGTAAAGAAGCTAGGCCTGAAAGGCATAGCTTGTCTGAAACCTCCTAACAGGACACAGGAGCAGACCCTGTCACTTTGGCTCTCAGCCTTTTCCTTTGCCTGGAAAGAGGGAACATGCCTGGAACCTCCTACGGTGCTTTTCTCGGCCCTAGCAGACTGCAGTTCAAAACATGCTAAACGTCCAGCAATAACTCCCAAAGTAAAGAAGCTAGGCCTGAAAGGCATAGCTTGTCTGAAACCTCCTAACAGGACACACGAGCAGACCCTGTCACTTTGGCTCTCAGCCTTTTCCTTTGCCTGGAAAGAGGGAACATGCCTGGAACCTCCTACGGTGCTTTTCTCGGCCCTAGCAGACTGCAGTTCAAAACATGCTAAACGTCCAGCAATAACTCCCAAAGTAAAGAAGCTAGGCCTGAAAGGCATAGCTTGTCTGAAACCCCCTAACAGGACACACGAGCAGACCCTGTCACTTTGGCTCTCAGCCTTTTCCTTTGCCTGGAAAGAGGGAACATGCCTGGAACCTCCTACGGTGCTTTTCTCGGCCCTAGCAGACTGCAGTTCAAAACATGCTAAACGTCCAGCAATAACTCCCAAAGTAAAGAAGCTAGGCCTGAAAGGCATAGCTTGTCTGAAACCTCCTAACAGGACACACGAGCAGACCCTGTCACTTTGGCTCTCAGCCTTTTCCTTTGCCTGGAAAGAGGGAACATGCCTGGAACCTCCTACGGTGCTTTTCTCGGCCCTAGCAGACTGCAGTTCAAAACATGCTAAACGTCCAGCAATAACTCCCAAAGTAAAGAAGCTAGGCCTGAAAGGCATAGCTTGTCTGAAACCTCCTAACAGGACACACGAGCAGACCCTGTCACTTTGGCTCTCAGCCTTTTCCTTTGCCTGGAAAGAGGGAACATGCCTGGAACCTCCTACGGTGCTTTTCTCGGCCCTAGCAGACTGCAGTTCAAAACATGCTAAACGTCCAGCAATAACTCCCAAAGTAAAGAAGCTAGGCCTGAAAGGCATAGCTTGTCTGAAACCCCCTAACAGGACACACGAGCAGACCCTGTCACTTTGGCTCTCAGCCTTTTCCTTTGCCTGGAAAGAGGGAACATGCCTGGAACCTCCTACGGTGCTTTTCTCGGCCCTAGCAGACTGCAGTTCAAAACATGCTAAACGTCCAGCAATAACTCCCAAAGTAAAGAAGCTAGGCCTGAAAGGCATAGCTTGTCTGAAACCTCCTAACAGGACACACGAGCAGACCCTGTCACTTTGGCTCTCAGCCTTTTCCTTTGCCTGGAAAGAGGGAACATGCCTGGAACCTCCTACGGTGCTTTTCTCAGCCCTAGCAGACTGCAGTTCAAAACATGCTAAACGTCCAGCAATAACTCCCAAAGTAAAGAAGCTAGGCCTGAAAGGCATAGCTTGTCTGAAACCTCCTAACAGGACACACGAGCAGACCCTGTCACTTTGGCTCTCAGCCTTTTCCTTTGCCTGGAAAGAGGGAACATGCCTGGAACCTCCTACGGTGCTTTTCTCTGCCCTAGCAGACATCAGTTCAATACATGCTAAACGTCCAGCAATAACTCCCAAAGGAAAGAAGCTAGGACTGAAAGGCATAGCTCGTCTGAAACCTCCTAACAGGACACACGAGCAGACCCTGTCACTTTGGCTCTCAGCCTTTTCCTTTGCCTGGAAAGAGGGAACATGCCTGGAACCTCCTTCGGTGCTTTTCTCGGCCCTAGCAGACTGCAGTTCAAAACATGCTAAACGTCTAGCAATAACTTCCAAAGTAAAGAAGCTAGGCCTGAAAGGCATAGCTCGTCTGAAACCTCCTAACAGGACACACGAGCAGACCCTGTCACTTTGGCTCTCAGCCTTTTCCTTTGCCTGGAAAGAGGGAACATGCCTGGAACCTCCTACGGTGCTTTTCTCGGCCCTAGCAGACTGCAGTTCAAAACATGCTAAACGTCCAGCAATAACTCCCAAAGTAAAGAAGCTAGGCCTGAAAGGCATAGCTTGTCTGAAACCTCCTAACAGGACACACGAGCAGACCCTGTCACTTTGGCTCTCAGCCTTTTCCTTTGCCTGGAAAGAGGGAACATGCCTGGAACCTCCTACGGTGCTTTTCTCGGCCCTAGCAGACTGCAGTTCAAAACATGCTAAACGTCCAGCAATAACTCCCAAAGTAAAGAAGCTAGGCCTGAAAGGCATAGCTCGTCTGAAACCTCCTAACAGGACACACGAGCAGACCCTGTCACTTTGGCTCTCAGCCTTTTCCTTTGCCTGGAAAGGGGGAACATGCCTGGAACCTCCTACGGTGTTTTTCTCGGCCCTAGCAGACTGCAGTTCAAAACATGCTAAACGTCCAGCAATAACTCCCAAAGTAAAGAAGCTAGGCCTGAAAGGCATAGCTTGTCTGAAACCTCCTAACAGGACACACGAGCAGACCCTGTCACTTTGGCTCTCAGCCTTTTCCTTTGCCTGGAAAGAGGGAACATGCCTGGAACCTCCTACGGTGCTTTTCTCGGCCCTAGCAGACTGCAGTTCAAAACATGCTAAACGTCCAGCAATAACTCCCAAAGTAAAGAAGCTAGGCCTGAAAGGCATAGCTTGTCTGAAACCTCCTAACAGGACACACGAGCAGACCCTGTCACTTTGACTCTCAGCCTTTTCCTTTGCCTGGAAAGAGGGAACATGCCTGGAACCTCCTACGGTGCTTTTCTCGGCCCTAGCAGACTGCAGTTCAAAACATGCTAAACGTCCAGCAATAACTCCCAAAGTAAAGAAGCTAGGCCTGAAAGGCATAGCTTGTCTGAAACCTCCTAACAGGACACACGAGCAGACCCTGTCACTTTGGCTCTCAGCCTTTTCCTTTGCCTGGAAAGAGGGAACATGCCTGGAACCTCCTACGGTGCTTTTCTCGGCCCTAGCAGACTGCAGTTCAAAACATGCTAAACGTCCAGCAATAACTCCCAAAGTAAAGAAGCTAGGCCTGAAAGGCATAGCTTGTCTGAAACCTCCTAACAGGACACACGAGCAGACCCTGTCACTTTGGCTCTCAGCCTTTTCCTTTGCCTGGAAAGAGGGAACATGCCTGGAACCTCCTACGGTGCTTTTCTCGGCCCTAGCAGACTGCAGTTCAAAACATGCTAAACGTCCAGCAATAACTCCCAAAGTAAAGAAGCTAGGCCTGAAAGGCATAGCTTGTCTGAAACCTCCTAACAGGACACACGAGCAGACCCTGTCACTTTGGCTCTCAGCCTTTTCCTTTGCCTGGAAAGAGGGAACATGCCTGGAACCTCCTACGGTGTTTTTCTCGGCCCTAGCAGACTGCAGTTCAAAACATGCTAAACGTCCAGCAATAACTCCCAAAGTAAAGAAGCTAGGCCTGAAAGGCATAGCTTGTCTGAAACCTCCTAACAGGACACACGAGCAGACCCTGTCACTTTGGCTCTCAGCCTTTTCCTTTGCCTGGAAAGAGGGAACATGCCTGGAACCTCCTACGGTGCTTTTCTCGGCCCTAGCAGACTGCAGTTCAAAACATGCTAAACGTCCAGCAATAACTCCCAAAGTAAAGAAGCTAGGCCTGAAAGGCATAGCTCGTCTGAAACCTCCTAACAGGACACACGAGCAGACCCTGTCACTTTGGCTCTCAGCCTTTTCCTTTGCCTGGAAAGAGGGAACATGCCTGGAACCTCCTACGGTGCTTTTCTCGGCCCTAGCAGACTGCAGTTCAAAACATGCTAAACGTCCAGCAATAACTCCCAAAGTAAAGAAGCTAGGCCTGAAAGGCATAGCTTGTCTGATACCTCCTAACAGGACACACGAGCAGACCCTGTCACTTTGGCTCTCAGCCTTTTCCTTTGCCTGGAAAGAGGGAACATGCCTGGAACCTCCTACGGTGCTTTTCTCGGCCCTAGCAGACTGCAGTTCAAAACATGCTAAACGTCCAGCAATAACTCCCAAAGTAAAGAAGCTAGGCCTGAAAGGCATAGCTTGTCTGAAACCTCCTAACAGGACACAGGAGCAGACCCTGTCACTTTGGCTCTCAGCCTTTTCCTTTGCCTGGAAAGAGGGAACATGCCTGGAACCTCCTACGGTGCTTTTCTCGGCCCTAGCAGACTGCAGTTCAAAACATGCTAAACGTCCAGCAATAACTCCCAAAGTAAAGAAGCTAGGCCTGAAAGGCATAGCTTGTCTGAAACCTCCTAACAGGACACACGAGCAGACCCTGTCACTTTGACTCTCAGCCTTTTCCTTTGCCTGGAAAGAGGGAACATGCCTGGAAACTCCTACGGTGCTTTTCTCGGCCCTAGCAGACTGCAGTTCAAAACATGCTAAACGTCCAGCAATAACTCCCAAAGTAAAGAAGCTAGGCCTGAAAGGCATAGCTCGTCTGAAACCTCCTAACAGGACACACGAGCAGACCCTGTCACTTTGGCTCTCAGCCTTTTCCTTTGCCTGGAAAGAGGGAACATGCCTGGAACCTCCTACGGTGCTTTTCTCGGCCCTAGCAGACTGCAGTTCAAAACATGCTAAACGTCCAGCAATAACTCCCAAAGTAAAGAAGCTAGGCCTGAAAGGCATAGCTTGTCTGAAACCTCCTAACAGGACACACGAGCAGACCCTGTCACTTTGGCTCTCAGCCTTTTCCTTTGCCTGGAAAGAGGGAACATGCCTGGAACCTCCTACGGTGCTTTTCTCGGCCCTAGCAGACTGCAGTTCAAAACATGCTAAACGTCCAGCAATAACTCCCAAAGTAAAGAAGCTAGGCCTGAAAGGCATAGCTCGTCTGAAACCTCCTAACAGGACACACGAGCAGACCCTGTCACTTTGGCTCTCAGCCTTTTCCTTTGCCTGGAAAGAGGGAACATGCCTGGAACCTCCTACGGTGCTTTTCTCGGCCCTAGCAGACTGCAGTTCAAAACATGCTAAACGTCCAGCAATAACTCCCAAAGTAAAGAAGCTAGGCCTGAAAGGCATAGCTTGTCTGAAACCTCCTAACAGGACACACGAGCAGACCCTGTCACTTTGGCTCTCAGCCTTTTCCTTTGCCTGGAAAGAGGGAACATGCCTGGAACCTCCTACGGTGCTTTTCTCGGCCCTAGCAGACTGCAGTTCAAAACATGCTAAACGTCCAGCAATAACTCCAAAAGTAAAGAAGCTAGGCCTGAAAGGCATAGCTCGTCTGAAACCTCCTAACAGGACACACGAGCAGACCCTGTCACTTTGGCTCTCAGCCTTTTCCTTTGCCTGGAAAGAGGGAACATGCCTGGAAACTCCTACGGTGCTTTTCTCGGCCCTAGCAGACTGCAGTTCAAAACATGCTAAACGTCCAGCAATAACTCCCAAAGTAAAGAAGCTAGGCCTGAAAGGCATAGCTTGTCTGAAACCTCCTAACAGGACACACGAGCAGACCCTGTCACTTTGGCTCTCAGCCTTTTCCTTTGCCTGGAAAGAGGGAACATGCCTGGAACCTCCTACAATGCTTTTCTCGGCCCTAGCAGACTGCAGTTCAAAACATGCTAAACGTCCAGCAATAACTCCCAAAGTAAAGAAGCTAGGCCTGAAAGGCATAGCTCGTCTGAAACCTCCTAACAGGACACACGAGCAGACCCTGTCACTTTGGCTCTCAGCCTTTTCCTTTGCCTGGAAAGAGGGAACATGCCTGGAAACTCCTACGGTGCTTTTCTCGGCCCTAGCAGACTGCAGTTCAAAACATGCTAAACGTCCAGCAATAACTCCCAAAGTAAAGAAGCTAGGCCTGAAAGGCATAGCTTGTCTGAAACCTCCTAACAGGACACACGAGCAGACCCTGTCACTTTGACTCTCAGCCTTTTCCTTTGCCTGGAAAGAGGGAACATGCCTGGAAACTCCTACGGTGCTTTTCTCGGCCCTAGCAGACTGCAGTTCAAAACATGCTAAACGTCCAGCAATAACTCCCAAAGTAAAGAAGCTAGGCCTGAAAGGCATAGCTCGTCTGAAACCTCCTAACAGGACACACGAGCAGACCCTGTCACTTTGGCTCTCAGCCTTTTCCTTTGCCTGGAAAGAGGGAACATGCCTGGAACCTCCTACGGTGCTTTTCTCGGCCCTAGCAGACTGCAGTTCAAAACATGCTAAACGTCCAGCAATAACTCCCAAAGTAAAGAAGCTAGGCCTGAAAGGCATAGCTTGTCTGAAACCTCCTAACAGGACACACGAGCAGACCCTGTCACTTTGGCTCTCAGCCTTTTCCTTTGCCTGGAAAGAGGGAACATGCCTGGAACCTCCTACGGTGCTTTTCTCGGCCCTAGCAGACTGCAGTTCAAAACATGCTAAACGTCCAGCAATAACTCCCAAAGTAAAGAAGCTAGGCCTGAAAGGCATAGCTTGTCTGAAACCTCCTAACAGGACACACGAGCAGACCCTGTCACTTTGGCTCTCAGCCTTTTCCTTTGCCTGGAAAGAGGGAACATGCCTGGAACCTCCTACGGTGCTTTTCTCGGCCCTAGCAGACTGCAGTTCAAAACATGCTAAACGTCCAGCAATAACTCCCAAAGTAAAGAAGCTAGGCCTGAAAGGCATAGCTTGTCTGAAACCTCCTAACAGGACACACGAGCAGACCCTGTCACTTTGGCTCTCAGCCTTTTCCTTTGTCTGGAAAGAGGGAACATGCCTGGAACCTCCTACGGTGCTTTTCTCGGCCCTAGCAGACTGCAGTTCAAAACATGCTAAACGTCCAGCAATAACTCCCAAAGTAAAGAAGCTAGGCCTGAAAGGCATAGCTTGTCTGAAACCTCCTAACAGGACACACGAGCAGACCCTGTCACTTTGGCTCTCAGCCTTTTCCTTTGCCTGGAAAGAGGGAACATGCCTGGAACCTCCTACGGTGCTTTTCTCGGCCCTAGCAGACTGCAGTTCAAAACATGCTAAACGTCCAGCAATAACTCCCAAAGTAAAGAAGCTAGGCCTGAAAGGCATAGCTTGTCTGAAACCTCCTAACAGGACACACGAGCAGACCCTGTCACTTTGGCTCTCAGCCTTTTCCTTTGCCTGGAAAGAGGGAACATGCCTGGAACCTCCTACGGTGTTTTTCTCGGCCCTAGCAGACTGCAGTTCAAAACATGCTAAACGTCCAGCAATAACTCCCAAAGTAAAGAAGCTAGGCCTGAAAGGCATAGCTTGTCTGAAACCTCCTAACAGGACACACGAGCAGACCCTGTCACTTTGGCTCTCAGCCTTTTCCTTTGCCTGGAAAGAGGGAACATGCCTGGAACCTCCTACGGTGCTTTTCTCGGCCCTAGCAGACTGCAGTTCAAAACATGCTAAACGTCCAGCAATAACTCCCAAAGTAAAGAAGCTAGGCCTGAAAGGCATAGCTTGTCTGAAACCTCCTAACAGGACACACGAGCAGACCCTGTCACTTTGGCTCTCAGCCTTTTCCTTTGCCTGGAAAGAGGGAACATGCCTGGAACCTCCTACGGTGTTTTTCTCGGCCCTAGCAGACTGCAGTTCAAAACATGCTAAACGTCCAGCAATAACTCCCAAAGTAAAGAAGCTAGGCCTGAAAGGCATAGCTTGTCTGAAACCTCCTAACAGGACACACGAGCAGACCCTGTCACTTTGGCTCTCAGCCTTTTCCTTTGCCTGGAAAGAGGGAACATGCCTGGAACCTCCTACGGTGCTTTTCTCGGCCCTAGCAGACTGCAGTTCAAAACATGCTAAACGTCCAGCAATAACTCCCAAAGTAAAGAAGCTAGGCCTGAAAGGCATAGCTTGTCTGAAACCTCCTAACAGGACACACGAGCAGACCCTGTCACTTTGGCTCTCAGCCTTTTCCTTTGCCTGGAAAGAGGGAACATGCCTGGAACCTCCTACGGTGCTTTTCTCGGCCCTAGCAGACTGCAGTTCAAAACATGCTAAACGTCCAGCAATAACTCCCAAAGTAAAGAAGCTAGGCCTGAAAGGCATAGCTTGTCTGAAACCTCCTAACAGGACACACGAGCAGACCCTGTCACTTTGACTCTCAGCCTTTTCCTTTGCCTGGAAAGAGGGAACATGCCTGGAACCTCCTACGGTGCTTTTCTCGGCCCTAGCAGACATCAGTTCAAAACATGCTAAACGTCCAGCAATAACTCCCAAAGTAAAGAAGCTAGGCCTGAAAGGCATAGCTCGTCTGAAACCTCCTAACAGGACACACGAGCAGACCCTGTCACTTTGGCTCTCAGCCTTTTCCTTTGCCTGGAAAGAGGGAACATGCCTGGAACCTCCTACGGTGCTTTTCTCGGCCCTAGCAGACTGCAGTTCAAAACATGCTAAACGTCCAGCAATAACTCCCAAAGTAAAGAAGCTAGGCCTGAAAGGCATAGCTTGTCTGAAACCTCCTAACAGGACACACGAGCAGACCCTGTCACTTTGGCTCTCAGCCTTTTCCTTTGCCTGGAAAGAGGGAACATGCCTGGAACCTCCTACGGTGCTTTTCTCGGCCCTAGCAGACTGCAGTTCAAAACATGCTAAACGTCCAGCAATAACTCCCAAAGTAAAGAAGCTAGGCCTGAAAGGCATAGCTCGTCTGAAACCTCCTAACAGGACACACGAGCAGACCCTGTCACTTTGGCTCTCAGCCTTTTCCTTTGCCTGGAAAGAGGGAACATGCCTGGAACCTCCTACGGTGCTTTTCTCGGCCCTAGCAGACTGCAGTTCAAAACATGCTAAACGTCCAGCAATAACTCCCAAAGTAAAGAAGCTAGGCCTGAAAGGCATAGCTTGTCTGAAACCTCCTAACAGGACACACGAGCAGACCCTGTCACTTTGGCTCTCAGCCTTTTCCTTTGCCTGGAAAGAGGGAACATGCCTGGAACCTCCTACGGTGCTTTTCTCGGCCCTAGCAGACTGCAGTTCAAAACATGCTAAACGTCCAGCAATAACTCCCAAAGTAAAGAAGCTAGGCCTGAAAGGCATAGCTTGTCTGAAACCTCCTAACAGGACACACGAGCAGACCCTGTCACTTTGGCTCTCAGCCTTTTCCTTTGCCTGGAAAGAGGGAACATGCCTGGAAACTCCTACGGTGCTTTTCTCGGCCCTAGCAGACTGCAGTTCAAAACATGCTAAACGTCCAGCAATAACTCCCAAAGTAAAGAAGCTAGGCCTGAAAGGCATAGCTTGTCTGAAACCTCCTAACAGGACACACGAGCAGACCCTGTCACTTTGACTCTCAGCCTTTTCCTTTGCCTGGAAAGAGGGAACATGCCTGGAAACTCCTACGGTGCTTTTCTCGGCCCTAGCAGACTGCAGTTCAAAACATGCTAAACGTCCAGCAATAACTCCCAAAGTAAAGAAGCTAGGCCTGAAAGGCATAGCTCGTCTGAAACCTCCTAACAGGACACACGAGCAGACCCTGTCACTTTGGCTCTCAGCCTTTTCCTTTGCCTGGAAAGAGGGAACATGCCTGGAACCTCCTACGGTGCTTTTCTCGGCCCTAGCAGACTGCAGTTCAAAACATGCTAAACGTCCAGCAATAACTCCCAAAGTAAAGAAGCTAGGCCTGAAAGGCATAGCTTGTCTGAAACCTCCTAACAGGACACACGAGCAGACCCTGTCACTTTGGCTCTCAGCCTTTTCCTTTGCCTGGAAAGAGGGAACATGCCTGGAACCTCCTACGGTGCTTTTCTCGGCCCTAGCAGACTGCAGTTCAAAACATGCTAAACGTCCAGCAATAACTCCCAAAGTAAAGAAGCTAGGCCTGAAAGGCATAGCTTGTCTGAAACCTCCTAACAGGACACACGAGCAGACCCTGTCACTTTGGCTCTCAGCCTTTTCCTTTGCCTGGAAAGAGGGAACATGCCTGGAACCTCCTACGGTGCTTTTCTCGGCCCTAGCAGACTGCAGTTCAAAACATGCTAAACGTCCAGCAATAACTCCCAAAGTAAAGAAGCTAGGCCTGAAAGGCATAGCTTGTCTGAAACCTCCTAACAGGACACACGAGCAGACCCTGTCACTTTGGCTCTCAGCCTTTTCCTTTGCCTGGAAAGAGGGAACATGCCTGGAAACTCCTACGGTGCTTTTCTCGGCCCTAGCAGACTGCAGTTCAAAACATGCTAAACGTCCAGCAATAACTCCCAAAGTAAAGAAGCTAGGCCTGAAAGGCATAGCTTGTCTGAAACCTCCTAACAGGACACACGAGCAGACCCTGTCACTTTGGCTCTCAGCCTTTTCCTTTGCCTGGAAAGAGGGAACATGCCTGGAACCTCCTACGGTGCTTTTCTCGGCCCTAGCAGACTGCAGTTCAAAACATGCTAAACGTCCAGCAATAACTCCCAAAGTAAAGAAGCTAGGCCTGAAAGGCATAGCTCGTCTGAAACCTCCTAACAGGACACACGAGCAGACCCTGTCACTTTGGCTCTCAGCCTTTTCCTTTGCCTGGAAAGAGGGAACATGCCTGGAACCTCCTACGGTGCTTTTCTCAGCCCTAGCAGACTGCAGTTCAAAACATGCTAAACGTCCAGCAATAACTCCCAAAGTAAAGAAGCTAGGCCTGAAAGGCATAGCTTGTCTGAAACCTCCTAACAGGACACACGAGCAGACCCTGTCACTTTGGCTCTCAGCCTTTTCCTTTGCCTGGAAAGAGGGAACATGCCTGGAACCTCCTACGGTGCTTTTCTCGGCCCTAGCAGACTGCAGTTCAAAACATGCTAAACGTCCAGCAATAACTCCCAAAGTAAAGAAGCTAGGCCTGAAAGGCATAGCTCGTCTGAAACCTCCTAACAGGACACACGAGCAGACCCTGTCACTTTGGCTCTCAGCCTTTTCCTTTGCCTGGAAAGAGGGAACATGCCTGGAACCTCCTACGGTGCTTTTCTCGGCCCTAGCAGACTGCAGTTCAAAACATGCTAAACGTCCAGCAATAACTCCCAAAGTAAAGAAGCTAGGCCTGAAAGGCATAGCTTGTCTGAAACCTCCTAACAGGACACACGAGCAGACCCTGTCACTTTGGCTCTCAGCCTTTTCCTTTGCCTGGAAAGAGGGAACATGCCTGGAACCTCCTACGGTGCTTTTCTCGGCCCTAGCAGACTGCAGTTCAAAACATGCTAAACGTCCAGCAATAACTCCCAAAGTAAAGAAGCTAGGCCTGAAAGGCATAGCTTGTCTGAAACCTCCTAACAGGACACACGAGCAGACCCTGTCACTTTGGCTCTCAGCCTTTTCCTTTGCCTGGAAAGAGGGAACATGCCTGGAACCTCCTACGGTGCTTTTCTCGGCCCTAGCAGACTGCAGTTCAAAACATGCTAAACGTCCAGCAATAACTCCCAAAGTAAAGAAGCTAGGCCTGAAAGGCATAGCTTGTCTGAAACCTCCTAACAGGACACACGAGCAGACCCTGTCACTTTGACTCTCAGCCTTTTCCTTTGCCTGGAAAGAGGGAACATGCCTGGAAACTCCTACGGTGCTTTTCTCGGCCCTAGCAGACTGCAGTTCAAAACATGCTAAACGTCCAGCAATAACTCCCAAAGTAAAGAAGCTAGGCCTGAAAGGCATAGCTCGTCTGAAACCTCCTAACAGGACACACGAGCAGACCCTGTCACTTTGGCTCTCAGCCTTTTCCTTTGCCTGGAAAGAGGGAACATGCCTGGAACCTCCTACGGTGCTTTTCTCGGCCCTAGCAGACTGCAGTTCAAAACATGCTAAACGTCCAGCAATAACTCCCAAAGTAAAGAAGCTAGGCCTGAAAGGCATAGCTTGTCTGAAACCTCCTAACAGGACACACGAGCAGACCCTGTCACTTTGGCTCTCAGCCTTTTCCTTTGCCTGGAAAGAGGGAACATGCCTGGAACCTCCTACGGTGCTTTTCTCGGCCCTAGCAGACTGCAGTTCAAAACATGCTAAACGTCCAGCAATAACTCCCAAAGTAAAGAAGCTAGGCCTGAAAGGCATAGCTTGTCTGAAACCTCCTAACAGGACACACGAGCAGACCCTGTCACTTTGGCTCTCAGCCTTTTCCTTTGCCTGGAAAGAGGGAACATGCCTGGAACCTCCTACGGTGCTTTTCTCGGCCCTAGCAGACTGCAGTTCAAAACATGCTAAACGTCCAGCAATAACTCCCAAAGTAAAGAAGCTAGGCCTGAAAGGCATAGCTTGTCTGAAACCTCCTAACAGGACACACGAGCAGACCCTGTAACTTTGGCTCTCAGCCTTTTCCTTTGCCTGGAAAGAGGGAACATGCCTGGAACCTCCTACGGTGCTTTTCTCGGCCCTAGCAGACTGCAGTTCAAAACATGCTAAACGTCCAGCAATAACTCCCAAAGTAAAGAAGCTAGGCCTGAAAGGCATAGCTTGTCTGAAACCTCCTAACAGGACACACGAGCAGACCCTGTCACTTTGGCTCTCAGCCTTTTCCTTTGCCTGGAAAGAGGGAACATGCCTGGAAACTCCTACGGTGCTTTTCTCGGCCCTAGCAGACTGCAGTTCAAAACATGCTAAACGTCCAGCAATAACTCCCAAAGTAAAGAAGCTAGGCCTGAAAGGCATAGCTCGTCTGAAACCTCCTAACAGGACACACGAGCAGACCCTGTCACTTTGGCTCTCAGCCTTTTCCTTTGCCTGGAAAGAGGGAACATGCCTGGAACCTCCTACGGTGCTTTTCTCGGCCCTAGCAGACTGCAGTTCAAAACATGCTAAACGTCCAGCAATAACTCCCAAAGTAAAGAAGCTAGGCCTGAAAGGCATAGCTTGTCTGAAACCTCCTAACAGGACACACGAGCAGACCCTGTCACTTTGGCTCTCAGCCTTTTCCTTTGCCTGGAAAGAGGGAACATGCCTGGAACCTCCTACGGTGCTTTTCTCGGCCCTAGCAGACTGCAGTTCAAAACATGCTAAACGTCCAGCAATAACTCCCAAAGTAAAGAAGCTAGGCCTGAAAGGCATAGCTCGTCTGAAACCTCCTAACAGGACACACGAGCAGACCCTGTCACTTTGGCTCTCAGCCTTTTCCTTTGCCTGGAAAGAGGGAACATGCCTGGAACCTCCTACGGTGCTTTTCTCGGCCCTAGCAGACTGCAGTTCAAAACATGCTAAACGTCCAGCAATAACTCCCAAAGTAAAGAAGCTAGGCCTGAAAGGCATAGCTTGTCTGAAACCTCCTAACAGGACACACGAGCAGACCCTGTCACTTTGGCTCTCAGCCTTTTCCTTTGCCTGGAAAGAGGGAACATGCCTGGAACCTCCTACGGTGCTTTTCTCGGCCCTAGCAGACTGCAGTTCAAAACATGCTAAACGTCCAGCAATAACTCCCAAAGTAAAGAAGCTAGGCCTGAAAGGCATAGCTTGTCTGAAACCTCCTAACAGGACACACGAGCAGACCCTGTCACTTTGGCTCTCAGCCTTTTCCTTTGCCTGGAAAGAGGGAACATGCCTGGAAACTCCTACGGTGCTTTTCTCGGCCCTAGCAGACTGCAGTTCAAAACATGCTAAACGTCCAGCAATAACTCCCAAAGTAAAGAAGCTAGGCCTGAAAGGCATAGCTTGTCTGAAACCTCCTAACAGGACACACGAGCAGACCCTGTCACTTTGGCTCTCAGCCTTTTCCTTTGCCTGGAAAGAGGGAACATGCCTGGAACCTCCTACGGTGTTTTTCTCGGCCCTAGCAGACTGCAGTTCAAAACATGCTAAACGTCCAGCAATAACTCCCAAAGTAAAGAAGCTAGGCCTGAAAGGCATAGCTTGTCTGAAACCTCCTAACAGGACACACGAGCAGACCCTGTCACTTTGGCTCTCAGCCTTTTCCTTTGCCTGGAAAGAGGGAACATGCCTGGAACCTCCTACGGTGCTTTTCTCGGCCCTAGCAGACTGCAGTTCAAAACATGCTAAACGTCCAGCAATAACTCCCAAAGTAAAGAAGCTAGGCCTGAAAGGCATAGCTTGTCTGAAACCTCCTAACAGGACACACGAGCAGACCCTGTCACTTTGGCTCTCAGCCTTTTCCTTTGCCTGGAAAGAGGGAACATGCCTGGAACCTCCTACGGTGCTTTTCTCGGCCCTAGCAGACTGCAGTTCAAAACATGCTAAATGTCCAGCAATAACTCCCAAAGTAAAGAAGCTAGGCCTGAAAGGCATAGCTTGTCTGAAACCTCCTAACAGGACACACGAGCAGACCCTGTCACTTTGGCTCTCAGCCTTTTCCTTTGCCTGGAAAGAGGGAACATGCCTGGAACCTCCTACGGTGCTTTTCTCGGCCCTAGCAGACTGCAGTTCAAAACATGCTAAACGTCCAGCAATAACTCCCAAAGTAAAGAAGCTAGGCCTGAAAGGCATAGCTTGTCTGAAACCTCCTAACAGGACACACGAGCAGACCCTGTCACTTTGGCTCTCAGCCTTTTCCTTTGCCTGGAAAGAGGGAACATGCCTGGAACCTCCTACGGTGCTTTTCTCGGCCCTAGCAGACTGCAGTTCAAAACATGCTAAACGTCCAGCAATAACTCCCAAAGTAAAGAAGCTAGGCCTGAAAGGCATAGCTCGTCTGAAACCTCCTAAAAGGACACACGAGCAGACCCTGTCACTTTGGCTCTCAGCCTTTTCCTTTGCCTGGAAAGAGGGAACATGCCTGGAACCTCCTACGGTGCTTTTCTCGGCCCTAGCAGACTGCAGTTCAAAACATGCTAAAAGTCCAGCAATAACTCCCAAAGTAAAGAAGCTAGGCCTGAAAGGCATAGCTTGTCTGAAACCTCCTAACAGGACACACGAGCAGACCCTGTCACTTTGGCTCTCAGCCTTTTCCTTTGCCTGGAAAGAGGGAACATGCCTGGAACCTCCTACGGTGCTTTTCTCGGCCCTAGCAGACTGCAGTTCAAAACATGCTAAACGTCCAGCAATAACTCCCAAAGTAAAGAAGCTAGGCCTGAAAGGCATAGCTTGTCTGAAACCTCCTAACAGGACACACGAGCAGACCCTGTCACTTTGGCTCTCAGCCTTTTCCTTTGCCTGGAAAGAGGGAACATGCCTGGAAACTCCTACGGTGCTTTTCTCGGCCCTAGCAGACTGCAGTTCAAAACATGCTAAACGTCCAGCAATAACTCCCAAAGTAAAGAAGCTAGGCCTGAAAGGCATAGCTTGTCTGAAACCTCCTAACAGGACACACGAGCAGACCCTGTCACTTTGACTCTCAGCCTTTTCCTTTGCCTGGAAAGAGGGAACATGCCTGGAAACTCCTACGGTGCTTTTCTCGGCCCTAGCAGACTGCAGTTCAAAACATGCTAAACGTCCAGCAATAACTCCCAAAGTAAAGAAGCTAGGCCTGAAAGGCATAGCTCGTCTGAAACCTCCTAACAGGACACACGAGCAGACCCTGTCACTTTGGCTCTCAGCCTTTTCCTTTGCCTGGAAAGAGGGAACATGCCTGGAACCTCCTACGGTGCTTTTCTCGGCCCTAGCAGACTGCAGTTCAAAACATGCTAAACGTCCAGCAATAACTCCCAAAGTAAAGAAGCTAGGCCTGAAAGGCATAGCTTGTCTGAAACCTCCTAACAGGACACACGAGCAGACCCTGTCACTTTGGCTCTCAGCCTTTTCCTTTGCCTGGAAAGAGGGAACATGCCTGGAACCTCCTACGGTGCTTTTCTCGGCCCTAGCAGACTGCAGTTCAAAACATGCTAAACGTCCAGCAATAACTCCCAAAGTAAAGAAGCTAGGCCTGAAAGGCATAGCTTGTCTGAAACCTCCTAACAGGACACACGAGCAGACCCTGTCACTTTGGCTCTCAGCCTTTTCCTTTGCCTGGAAAGAGGGAACATGCCTGGAACCTCCTACGGTGCTTTTCTCGGCCCTAGCAGACTGCAGTTCAAAACATGCTAAACGTCCAGCAATAACTCCCAAAGTAAAGAAGCTAGGCCTGAAAGGCATAGCTTGTCTGAAACCTCCTAACAGGACACACGAGCAGACCCTGTCACTTTGGCTCTCAGCCTTTTCCTTTGCCTGGAAAGAGGGAACATGCCTGGAAACTCCTACGGTGCTTTTCTCGGCCCTAGCAGACTGCAGTTCAAAACATGCTAAACGTCCAGCAATAACTCCCAAAGTAAAGAAGCTAGGCCTGAAAGGCATAGCTTGTCTGAAACCTCCTAACAGGACACACGAGCAGACCCTGTCACTTTGGCTCTCAGCCTTTTCCTTTGCCTGGAAAGAGGGAACATGCCTGGAACCTCCTACGGTGCTTTTCTCGGCCCTAGCAGACTGCAGTTCAAAACATGCTAAACGTCCAGCAATAACTCCCAAAGTT